>PVKM010006153.1:0-45166 GCA_004027735.1 Carollia perspicillata | reverse complement strand
GGTCCAGAGGTTTAGGAGAATACTCTGTGAGTTAAGGACCCTCCTGAATCAGTAACTCTGCAACAGGCAACAAAATAGGAGCTCCGTCTCCCCTCAAAGGGGCAGCTGCCATTCATCTTGAGACACTAAGATGATACTAGGGCCAGTTAACTAATCCCCTGGACACATTGTTTTCATTTGACTGGAAAGAGTGTTTAGTGAAGCATATACTATCTACAGTCTTTAAAAAATCACAGAACAGGTTGGTCCTTCTTTTTGGTAATAGTAGGGACTAGGAGACATTAGTTTTTGATTGAACATTAGAGGAATAGATGATTATAAACCCACCCACGTAGTCTTAAAAGTCTCCTCAGAAAGGAAACTAATGTCTTAATTTTGTCACGGTTTGTTAACCAGCCATACTGGTCGACATCATTTGACCCAGTGTTGGAACCCCTTAATTTAGTGTCACATTGTTTTTTCGTTAAGGTCCTAGGGCTTTCTTCCCCATTGTCATTGTAATATTTCTTCCTCCTTTCAATTGGAAGAAAACGAACCTAGGCACCATGCATGTGGCCAGTTTCCATTTTACCTCCCTTCAATCAGCCTGTAAACATTCATTAATAAGTAAAAATGTGGTGGACCCATACTCCCTCCCAAACACTGGGGGAAGGGCATTAACTATGAGATTCTGTAGTGTTTTCTCTCATGTCCTAACGTAGCCCACATTGGCACTCATCCTTCCTATTCCAGAAGTTCATGTATCTATCGCAACCCATCCTCATTGCCAAAACTCAAAAACTATGCAGAATCTAGGGCTTTACCTTATTTACAAGCAACAAGTTAGGCTGTGTTTCAGCACTTACAATATTGGGAGAAGACACAAGATTCATGGCTCCAAGACAAAGGTCTGTATTACAAAAGCAGTAGCCGGAGCTGCATGTTGGTTTTCTTCAGTCCCCTAGTGTCAAATAAAAGAGCCCATCAAGGTTGCCTGCACTTGCAATTCATTTTGTTATGGGAGGAAAATAAAGAACTTTGAAGATTTACCATTATTGTAATAAGTGGAAGCAAGTCATATTACCTCATTTCTCAAACACAACTGGGAGAAATGGCCCGGCTAAAGAGCACTCAGGGCCTTGCATTCTTGGCACACCCATCAGGAGTATGCAGGATTGCCCAGGGCCCATAGAAAATTGTTTGTCCAAGAGAAGGAGGGTCAAAATTATTTTGCATTCACATAGAATAAACAACTGCACACAATCATGGTCATGCCTCAGGAATCTTTATCTCTACTGTGATTTGTCACAATATAATTTAAAAGCCTTAAATTATCTGGCAGTTTCCAAACAATATTACTTTGGTCCATTATATTGATGAAATCATGCATAACAAGTTCAATGAAAAAGAGATGGCCAATACTCTGGATACACTGAAGAGAAGTATGCTCTTCAGAAGATAGGAAATAAACCTTATAACGATTGAGGAGATTAGTACATCAATAAGGCCGTTGGGGATCTAGTAGTCTGGGCACTCTAGGACATGCCCTTTAAAGTGATGTACAAGTTATTGCATCTATCACTTCTTACCATGAGGAAAGAAATACAAAACTTGGAGGTTTCTTTGAGTTTTGGAGGAAACATACTCTATACTTGTCAATATTGTTTGAATCCATTTATCAAGTGATATTAATGTTGTTATATATGAATGGAGCTAAAGGAAGAAAGGTTAGCAATGGTGTTAGCCTGTACTATGCTCAACCCTTCCCATGGGCTATATAACCCAATAGAACTCAAGCTATTTGATGTGTCTATGATAGATAAAGAAGCCATATAGAGCTTCAGAAAAACCCTAATAGCAGAATTACAGCATAGGCCATATGGCATCACATCAGAAAAAAAAAATGCACCATTAAATGCACCATTTAAAAAGTTGTTCCTGGGGGAAATAACTTTCAGAATAATACAATATAGATTTCTGAAAATCTACTCACCCATAAAAGCGATAAGAACACTAGCACAAGTTTTTAAAATCAGCTTTTTCACAGCCCTGGAAATTGACCATAGGCTTAAAAACATTCAAAGAGTATTTAAGAAAAAAAAACTGAATCTTGGTAACAACAGTGAACTTTGTGGTATTTTAACCTGTCTAAATCCCCATTCCCATTTCCATGACTCTATAGTAACCTTAAAAACAACAGCCTCAAAACCAAAATATTTTTTTAATCTGTAGCCTAGCAGTCATTGGAGAAGGTAAAACAGATTTGAAGCTTCTCTAAAAAACTCTGTCCTCATAGAATTGTCAATATTTGATCTGTCTTGCTGGTCCCCAGATCTTCTATGTTCTCAGGTCTTGTCTTTATTTGATTTGACTCTGAACTCATGAACAGCCTTATCCCCAAGGCATTTGTTGAAAACAATAAGTAGTAATCATTTAACATCACAGTTTCTTGAGGCAACAATACCAGATGAGGCTAACAAGAGAGTAATTAAATAATTTAAAAGAAAAAGCTGAGCAGTATGATATCTATAGTGGTTTTGAAAAGCTCCAGAACATTTATGGGGATCTGGAAGGCCATACCCAGGTTCCAGGCTCTTCACATGCCCAGAAAGAATATAAGAAAACCCTATTCTCTTACCTCTGGCTCACTCTAAGCTTCTTTGCAAGCAGGTAGTAAAGGCTGAGGCAGAATTTTAAAGTGCCTCCTGGAGCATTAAAGCCATACCCACCAATACAAACACAAGGTCTTTCAGCAAAGACTGAAATTTCTTGTTCAAGACATTATGACATAATAAATAAATATATATATGTATTTATAGAAATAATATTTTTTCAATTATTAGTTGACCACTAAGCTAACTGAAAAAAGACTTCAGTGTCTGCACATAATAAAAAATACATACTTTGCCCTGGTTGGTGTAGCTCAGTGGATTGAGCGCGGGCAATGAACCAAAGGGTTGTGGTTTGATTCTCAGTCAGGGCACATGCCTGGGTCGCAGGCCAGGTCCCCAGTGGGGGCCATGTGAAAGGCAACCACACATTGATGTTTCTCTCTCTCTTTCTCCTTCCCTTCCCCTCTCTCTAAAAATAAAAAGAAATAAAATTTTTAAAAATACATACTTTATTAATTTATACAAAGAAAGTCACTAAAGAAACAGCAACAAAAAACTCTGGGGAGGTATGTGACCAGATTTTCAGAGCTGTTATATTGTAATACTTAAATGCATATTTTTCAACAAAAAAAATCATTAAATATGTAAATAAACAGGAAAAAATCAATCAGTAGAAACTGTCCCTTAGGTAGCATGGATGTTGGCCTTACTAGACAAAGACTTTGAAACAGCTCTTATAAGTATTTTTAAGAAACTATATAAAATCATAACTAAGACTTAAAATAAAGTAAAAAAAATTGTTAGATTGACTGGAGTATATCAATAAAATCTTATAATTATAAAAAAATAACCAAATAGAAATTTTGAAATTAAAACTTTAAAACATGAAGTGAAAAATTGACTAGAAGTACTGAGCATCTGTTTTAATTGGCAGAAAATAGAATTAGTGAACTTAAAGATAGGCTTGAGAAAAAGAAAGAAAAAAGAAGAGAAAGTCAGAGATGTGTGGTATAACAACAAACTATATCAATGTACAACTAATGAAGACTGTTATACTTTGAATGAATTGTCCACTGATATCTATAAAACTCCCTTGAAAAATGTGAGAATGACAATATTGTCATGGTAGTACTCTCTACATTAAACTACAGAGTCAATTTAATCTCAATTAAAATTCCAGATGCTTTTTTAAAAAAAACGACAAAACTGATATGAAAAGTCACCCTAATGGATTTGCCAGGGAGCTGGAATAGACAAAATAATTTTTATAAAATAAGAATAATATCATAAGACTCATACTTCCTGATTTACCACTCAGTACACAGCTCCTGTAATAAAAACAGTATGGTACTAGTGTAAGGATAGGACTATATATATTGATGAAATAGAACTGGCAATACAGAAACCCTCATATTTGTGGTCAATTGGTTTCTAAAATGCTTCCAAGAAAACTTAATGGGGAGGGAAATTCTACTAAACAAATCAAAAATAATAAGTCAAATAATGAATTTTTAAATGGGCAAGTAATTTGAATAGATATTTCTTCAAAGAAGATAAATATATGATCAATAAACACATGGGAATATGTTCAACATTATTAATTATTAGGGAAAAATAAATCAAAACCAAAATGGAAGCACCTACTAGGATGGTTAAAATTAAAAAGACAGAAAATGAGTGTTGGTGATGCTGAGAAATTAAAACTCTCAAACTTGTTGAGATTATAAAATGATGCATTTTCCTTGGAGTATAACTTGGCAGTTCCTCAAAATGTTAAATGTAGTATCACAATATGACCCAGCAATTCCACTTCTTGATATGTAGAATTGAAGACATATGAGGTCTGTCCTGACAAAGTCCAACCACTGTTAAGGTAACAAGAATGGTTTGTACAACATCGATGTTACCTGACAGCCAAGGAAAGGGGAGTGGAATATGCATGTGTGAACAACGATGACTTCACTGTACTAGTCAGTGGGGGTGGTCGATGCCACTGAGTAAACACATATACTGTGTTGCCATCACATTCAAAATGACTGAGAGAGTAGAGCAACAAATTTGCATTAAATTTTGCGTGAAACTTGAACATCCTCCATGGAAACTATTTGGATGATTCAGAAGGCTGCAGCTATGGGCAACTGGTGATTAGCAGCTTCATCACAATGCGCCCACTCAGGCATCACATCTCATACAGAGTTTTTTGGAGAAACATCAAATCACCCAGGTAACTCAGCCTCCCTACAGCCCATATTTGGTGCCTTGTAACATTTGGCTTTTCCCGAAACTAAAACCACCTTTGAAGAAGAAGAGATTTCAGACAATTGATGAGATCCAGGAAAATATAATGGGTCGGCTGATGGTGACTGAGAGAACTGTGTGAGGTTCCTGCTTTGGTGACTGCTTTGAAGGAGACTGAGGTGTCATTGTCCTATGTACAATGTTTCTTGTATCTTGTATCTTCTTCAATAAATGTCTCTATTTTTATAGTACATGGATGGATACTTTCTGGACATACTTCACATATCCACATAAATTTTTGTATAAAAGTGTTTACAGCAGCATTATTTATAGCAGACAAAATGTAGAAACAACCTGAATGTCCATTGACTGGTGAATAGATGAATGAAATTTTGTTTATCTACATAATGAAATACTATATTTATTTCTAAATGAAAATGAATGAAGTACCAATTCATGCTATGGTATGAATAAACCTTAAAAACTTTATGCTTAGTGAAAGAAGCCAAACACACATGCCATATATTGTGAGACTCTATTAATATGATATTTCTAGAATATTCAAATCCTAGAGACAGAAAAAATGAATTGTTACCCAGAACTGGAGGTTGTAGAATGTTACTGCTAATAGGTATGGGATTCTATTTGGCAATGATGAAAGTGTTCTAAAATCAGGTCATTATGATGGTTGTCCAGTTTTGTGATGGAACTAAAAACACTGAATTGCACACTTCATGAAGATGAAATACAATATATTGTAAAAAGCTGTCATAAAAAAAACAGTTCTTGGAATGTTACTAGTCTGTGGTAGAAACTGAGCTTCTGACAATGGGACAGCAAGTGGCCAGAAGTTACCATTGTGACCCATAACCAAAAAGGCCATTTGAGGCCCACAGCAATCCATAGGGCTGCATATGGACCCTACAGCCTGAGCTTCCTTCCACTCAAACTAACCTACCTACTGCCCCAGTTGAATGTCTGACCTACTAGCAACAGAGAACTAACACTGAACCCCAGAACCATACCAGTCCTTGAGGAGGCATTCAGCCTTTCAATGGGAAGTTGAGAATTATGTTTTGTACTCAGGTGACTCTTTGGAACATCTCTTGGTAGTCCCAGACCCAGTTTCAACAAAGTGTACTTGTAAAGAAACCATAACCTGATAGAGCACATCAAATGAGGCTTAGATCTCTCAGGGATGAAAGTCTGTGTTAACCGACCATAAAGCCACCTTCACCGACACATGTGTTTGTTGAGAATCTAGAATGGGTGGAGAACCAATAAAATGATGCAGAAGGATGACAGCAAGATTTCTCAACTTCAGCACTATTGATACTTTGCACTGGATAATTCTTTGCTGTGAGGGCTGTTCTGTGCATTGTTGAATATGATGCCAAGAGCAGCCTCCAAATGCAGCAACCAAAAATGTCTCCAGATGTCCCCTGCAGGGTAAAATCATCTATGGTTGAGAACAATTAAGTTACAGACCCAGGAATAATGGCAGCAGCAGGAGTTTTAGTCCATCCAGCTAACCCTTATTTTAAGCTTTTCCAGGGAATGTGACCAACTAGAAACCTGGAGGAGCTGTGCCTGGACAGATGAACTTGGCATGAGAAGCAAGTGAATCCAGCAACTCCAGCACTAGGTTCTAATTATGCGGTGGGTGTCCCATCCTGATCTCTTTCACCAACAAGTGTGCCCCTCTCTCATTGCTGCTAGTTCTATCTGATAACAACTGAAAGTTGCACCCCTCTCAAGAGCATTCCCCTCTGCAAATGGGAGCTCCCACACTGGAGAGGCCTTCCCTCTCCTGCTTCCTGGGATCCCTAGCTCCCCTTTAAGTAAAACTGAATAAGACAATTTGAGCTGTGGAGACTCCTCAGGAAATCAGACTGAAGCCAGCCCCAGATGAGACCACACTCTGTCCCCTCTGCCCCTCCTGCTCTTCCCACTCTCACTGAACGCACTCAACCAATAAACTTCCTGAACAAGAATCATCAACTCAGGCTCTTCTTCCTAGGAAAAAACAATCATTTATTTAATGCCTAGTATGTGCAAGCACTTAGCTTAGATTTTTATTCTTGATAGTATTCAATCCTCACAGTAAGAGACAAGTATTATTAACCCTACTTTACAAACAAAGAGAGAGCCTCCAAGAAGTGTGACTAGTCTGAGTTACACCTCAAAAATGGCAGAGCCAGCATTTGCATGCAGACGTATATGACTTCTAAGGTCAGGTTCATAACCAATGCACTAGTCTCTCCTTATGTTAGAAGATGCTGAGGATATTTATAATCTTCGTCTTAGAAGAGCAGTTTCTTTCCTTGCTAGAGGGGTCCTGAGGTGTGTAAAAGGCCATAGGCTTCCATTTTATGACTCAGTTCATGCAATGTTAGTGTTAGAGATATTCATTAAGCGTTGAGAGCCCCATTCCCAGTATCAGATGGTATGTCCTCAGGCAAGAGGGTGTTTCTGAATTCCTGTAAGAGAGCTCATATATTCTCCAGTTCTCTAGGGAGGAAAGAGAACTTGACCTTTAGTATTAGCTTCTATTTTGAGCAGTAGGGGAGGATAACATAGCAGATTGCTTTCAAAAGCTTCTTGCAAGTAGAAAGGTAAAATAAACAAGCAGTAGTAAATTGTGTCAACATCTGACTTTACAATCTATTTTACTTAATTATTTTAATAAGAACTTCAAAGGAGGACACATTGCAGATAAATTGCCTGGCCATCAAGCAAGAGCCAGGTGAATTATAAACTTCTAAAATAAGTTCTATGAGAATGAGTCTAGGCTATGTAAGTGTTTCGGTGTTGATGAATATATTCATTTTATCTAAAGAGAATTGTAATACACTTTTGTTTTAGTGAAAATTTGTGTTTTATCTATGCCTTTAGAGCAAAGTGAGGCCAGTAAACAGTATCATGCTACCTTGGGTAGGTTTTGTTTTCATTGAAATGCCACCAAGAAATATAACTTCCTTAGATAGGAGGTTCTTTTGTTGGTAGTGGTGTTCTTTTTTATCATTTATGATTTGGTGAATATTTTTAGCATTATATTTAATAGAATTGCTGAGGTATCACAGAACAGAAAATAATAATCAAGATCAATACAGAGGCTCCTCATTTTTAAGGTCAATGTATTTTGAGGAAAGTATTTTTTAGCAGCAGTGATTTTTCAGATTTTTCTAGACTTTCAGATTCTCTTGATGGACAACAGATAGTTTTTCTACAGGCCACAGCAAGAATCTGTGAAATCAAACAATGATGTAGTTTATATAATCACTGTGGTGGAAAGGAGAACTTGATTTCAGGTGAAAAGTAATACTAAAACAGCCAACTTTCCCAAACAACTGGGGAATCTGACTCCAGATATAACAGTTTTTCCTTATCTTCTGTCCCTCTTCCTCCCAGTCCCACCACACACTCCTCAGAGTCATTGCTGCTGGATTCCACAGCCCCAGGTAGCAACATCTTCCTTTCTCCACCAGCTACAACACCTTCCAAATGCCCATCAATGAAAACCAAAAAGTCCATCAACAGACAATGAGACATGACAATATCAAAAGGTGACTTCTTTCCTGCTCAGAAATCTCGATGATTGGAATGGAATCTCAAAGAATAAAGTCAGAGCTGTAAACAATTTGAAATTTTCAGATTAGTGCATTATAAAGCATGATTGTGTATGGAAGGGAGGAAAATAGAACAGGAAAGAAAATATACTAAACTACTTTGGGGAAGTTGGTCTAGGAGAATAATACCTAAGTTGGTCTTGGAGAATACACACCTGCCTTAACATACTGCTCCTTTTAACTTTTCCTTTATTTCTGAACAGCACTTCCCTTCACCTGAACCTGAAACTGTGTTAATTAATTGACACCAACAAGCATCTTTCCCCAAAATTATTTTGAATATTTTTGATGTCTTGAATCATGGCTCTATAACTTACTGGCTATGCTCTTTGAGCAAATTCTTTAAATCATTTGAACACTAGTGTTCTTTTAGGTAATACACTTTTATAAAGGTATAGGTGAGATAATAAGCTAACAAGTCTAACTCAGTTCCAGACAAATTGTGAAATTTTAATAAGTTTTCTCTGTCTAACTTAAGTGTGCATTTGCTTCCAATCATTCACACTTTGTGAATTAGTTTAATCAGAATGCCTTTTTCTTTAATGTCTATCTTTATTGAAAAAAATAAAAGTTTTGATACAAGTTTTTGAGAGGATGTTTAGTGTGTCTCCAAATAGCAAAAAGGTACTGGACATCTGGAACAGAGAGGAGAGAGACCCTCAGAGGCAGAGAGAGAGGTATAACAGAGTTACAGGAAGTTAAAGGGAAATTTTGCCCATTTAAAAAAAAATTTTTGAAACTAGCAAAAGAGAGGAAATGCATCCTTTCTAGTCCTTCCTTGGTAAAAGACCCCTTGCTTTCAGAATCTAATAGTCGGGCACTTCATTAGTATCACTTCTCAGTTACACTTGGATTTTACAAGTTTCTCTGAGCAATCAAGTAGGAAGTAATCATTTGAAATGTCATTCTTCTTTACAAATATGAGTTTTTCTAATAAACTTTAGATGCATAACCTATTTATATCTGGATACTGACTGTGAGTTAGATAGCACCTGATTAAATCTCTAACACTACTGTTGATGCCATTAAATGATACTTTCTTCATTTCCCATGTTTTTATATTAACTATGTCGTGGAAGAGCACATATCTTCCACTGATCACTTCTGAGATCAGTTTCGATTTGGATTCTCTAGAAAACCATGGATATATTTAGTTATACTGAATGTTTCCCATCTACTTTTTAAAATTATTAACTCTTGATTTCACTTATATGTGGAATTTAATGAACAAACTGAACTAACAAGCAAAATAGAGACAGACTGCTAGAGAGCAGGCTGAAACCTCTGGGCAGTGGTTAGCAGGTGAAGGGACTGAGCAAAAAGGAAAAAGAACCCATGGACATGGACAACAGTGTGACAATTAGGGGAGGTATAATGGGTATAAATGGTAATGGAAAAATAAATTTTTTTCAAAAAAAACTTATTAACTCTATCTTCAGAATCTGAGACACAGTATCTTACATTGTGTTTCAAAAGTGACCTCCAGCATAGCTTCAGAAATATTACTGAAAGTTGAAACAAATAATTCTACTACCCCAAAACTGAATAAAAATAGTAAGTGTAACCCAGGTCCTTATAAGAATGCTAATTCTGGAGAAACACTTCCTATTTATCTCCCCCCCACAAGATGCTGAGAAACAGTTCAGTATTTCTGCCTTATCTTCTCCATCACAATCTCGTGGGTAACAGACAAATTCTGCTGTGATAGGGTGTTATATAAAATAATCAGTATTTGACAACTCATTTCACTTTATAAATGTCTTCTTCAAAATTTATACCCTTTGTAAGGTTTTCTACTTTGCTCCCTCTATGTTGCTGTCAAAAATCCAATTTTACAATGAATCTTTGACAGTATTCATGTAATGTTGTGCATTCATTCAGCAATGGTGGAATTTCTTAGAGGAGGTGCCAGCAAAACAATCAAAGTGCCGTCATTTAGTGTCAGTACAGCTATAAGATCCATGAAATGTAAAGGGGAGAAAAGCATCGTGTCAAGTCCAGCGGAACACTGAGGCTTGTGGAGACTCTGCAGACTAAGAGTACAATAATGGGTCACAGTCAAGGTCAGCTGAAACATTATCTTCCCTTGGGAAAAACTGCACATGACATAAATTGAGCACTCTATATTTCTCAGCTATAATGTGAACTTGAAGAAGCCTGGGTATTTTAATTGTTTCCTTAGAGCACCACAGACGATATAAGGACCTTGGAAAGTAAGAACACTGGGGGACACTATAGCAACTCTGATTTTTTTTAAAGTTGTAAATATGTTATTCCATGGAATACACTAAATAGAAAATTATCTTGGTGATGTGGGTTTGTTTTTTATTGTCAACAAGATCCTGTTCTTAACGGAGGGTCTGGTGGTTTGATATGCTGCCAGTATTTGACAAAGTGGCAAATCAAATGGCACTAATAGGTGGAAACCCCCCTTAAAGTAGAGGGAAATGCCTCTCAAAAAACAAAGCCTTTAAGTACAAAAGGAGAACATGAGCAGAAAAATAAAAAGGGTCTTTAGGGGAAAAAAGTACTGAAAAGCATAGATATAAATTTTATCTAACAAAATAAACAAAATGACAAAGATCAGTTCAAAACTTTAAAGCAGTATCAGTAACAAACATTCTGATGTGAAGTAGAATATTAAAACACAGAATCTGTTCTGTTACCTCTTAGATTTATCTGCTCTGGCTACCACAAAATAGCTCTGTTTGTTCATTCATTCACTTATTCATTCAATCACCATAGATTCATGTCAGACTTTACGTTAAGCACCAAGTATGCAGTAGTAAACAAGAAAAAATATAAGAGTGAAAAAAACAAAAATATAGAGATGTAAGACTGGCTGTTAATACCACATTGTGGATAAAAATAGGATGCTATGTTAAATCATAGTAGTAGAAACTCTAGGTGTGAGATGTCAGAAAGTTTTCTCAAAGGAAAATCAGTGAATAATAGCCCAAGCCCAAAGAATGAGAGAGAGAGAGAGACACATGAAAGAAATAATATGATGGCCAGAGCTTTGCATTTGATGATATTGACAGAAGAAAGGGCAGGAGAGACAAGCAATGGCTGAGTAACTTGAAATTCTTTAATTGTAAGTCTCAGAAACAAAATTAAGCAAGAAGAAAAGAGGAACTTACTGGTATTCTATTGGGAAGTCTCATGCAATAGTTGAACAAATGTGAGGGAAGGGAAGGAATGCATCTGGGTCTCAAACTACTACAAGTGGAGTTGAACACCATCAAAATTATCTCACTGTTGTCTCCGCCTTTCTACCTCTTGGCTTTATTCTTATTGCTTTGTTCCAATAGCTCTTGAATTTTATGTCTCAGATTCAAACTTCTGAGGTTGAAACTGATTCTCTTTCTTGGTTATAGCTTCAAAATTTGGAGGGAAGAATGTTGATACATTCATACTTTTCTCCTTTTAGCTCACTCTTCTCTTCATCTACTATGCTCTAGGCACTATTTGATGTGCTGAACAAGACATATAAACCCATTCTCTCATGAAGCTTACATTTTAGTGAGAGAAAGAGGCAGTAACAAGCAAACTAACACAAGAATCATACAATTTTAGGTAGTGCTAAGTGTTAGCCAACCAAAGAGACAGAAAGGTGATGAAGTGATTGTGTGAATGAGGGAAGGGAAAACTAGTGACTATCACCAAGGAGGTGATGCTTGAACTGAGATGAGATGAATAAAAGTCAGGTTTTGGTAACATCAAAAGGCAGAGAGATTTAAGCAGAGGAAACAAATGATAAGGACCAAAAGAAAAGACATTTGGCATGTTGAAAGAGTGAAAAAGAGTCCAGTTAAGCTCAAATAGTGAATGAAGACAAGAGTGGGGGGTGATAGGTCACAGACAAAACCCAGAGCCAGAACATGTGTGAGCTTATGAGGACTTGTAAAATCAATTTTATGCTAAATGAACGAGAAAAACACTGTGGGTGACAGGATGGGAAGAAACAGTAAAAGTGGGGGTACCAATTGTGAAATTCTTGAAGTAATTCAGGCAAAAGATAGTGGTGACCTAACTATGGTAATCACGAGGCAATACAGAGAAATGGGTAGGTGTGGGAAATACTTTGGGGATAGGACCAAAAGGGTGTGATGATAGATTGGATGTAGAACTGTGAGGGAGAGAGAAAACTCTTAGGTTAGGAGCTTAAGTAAGCAACAAGGTAAGTGATGATACCGTTTACTGTGATAGAAAGTTCTAGAAGATGAACAGGGTACTGCGCACGGGGTGAGCTAAGTGGTCTGGGTTGAAGGAGTGAAAGGAGTTATATTTTGGTTATATTAGGTTAGGTTATAAGGCCTATTACATATTTAGGAAAGGTATTAAAAATTTGGATAGATATATCCCTGTAACATAACTACTGTGAGTAGAGGTTTACATTTTTTTTATACTTGCTAAATCTAAATTGATAGTAACTATATCATTTGGGGTAATGGGGAGCCAAAAGAATGGTAAGGAGCTGGCAAATACATATGCCAAATCCAAATGTATCTACACACACTCTAATGTACATATGCATGTACATGTATACATGCACAAATACTGTTTATATACATTTGTGTATATACAATACCACAGGTACGCATTTATTATGACTATGTGTATGTATATGTATAGGTATATCTACATCAGGGTGTATATGTATATGTATATCTATATGAATTTAGTTTTCACTATGGCAGGAGCATGGCTTACTTTAGAAAGAAAAGGGGGGAAGGCAAAGACTCATTGTCCAGTGATTGAGCAACCCTACATGCCCCCTCTGGCAGCCGTCAGAGTCAGCAATTCACCCTTAACTCATAAGTTGTCAGCAGTGATGGAAGAAGGGGTGTTTGATTAAATAAATACACATTGAACACCTGCTGTGTGCTAAATTGTGTATATAGTCTTTCATACATGATTAAAGGTAACAACTGAAAATATTCAGTCCATCACTGTTTTTAAAACATCTCCTCTCATTCCAAAACAAGCAAAAAATAATAAAAATATGCCTAGCCCAAAATACGGTTACTGTATCAATCCCAAAAACTTGTCAGGAATGTCCTATACAGTCAACCCTTTCTATCTCATCCACAAAGGACATTTGTAATTCTGACAACACATCTCTGTCTTTCAGAACATCCCTGAGAGCATCCCTGCAGGAGGTTGTCAACTTTTAAAAAATGGTGCCTTAAATAAAAGAGGGAAAGTAGTTAATGTGCTTGTTTTCATGGACTAAAGTTCAGGGAAAATCTCTGGACTCTTCCCCAGACACCATTGGCAACTGGCGTGATGTAATTCCTACTGGCTCCTTTTCCTTTCAGGAACATTTCTCTTCCTTAGAAATCTCTTTAATGAATGCTCTCTGGATTGATTACTCTCTCTTTTGGCAGTCTTTTTGGCATTGGTATAATTCAATTAGATGACATATGTTAAGTATCTATATTCATGCTTAACACATAATAAATGTTCAATTGACAAGGGCCAATTGTTCAACTTGTGTGATGTCACTTGTTTAGATTTAGAAGCTTAGGTTTTATAAAACTGATTTCTGAATCATGCATGCTATGCTCTATGCTGTATCATAAATGTTGGAGATGTATAATTTTAGCCCATTTTGATTCTATAGATGTCAATCATCATCCTTCCCACCAGGCCTTTCCTGAATCAGCACCTGCCGGTAACCTGCACACAACTCTTCTGCAGCCACTGATCTCCAGTGCTAGTTCAATGCCATGCAAGAGAGCATGAGAAAATTATATTTTTATTGTATTTGGAAGGAGCCAGGAAAGAAATAGCTATTTTCCTAATTTTGTAGACAGTTCTTTGTTTTATTCTTGTAATTAAAATACGACTTGATCGTGATTTAGAATAGATCTTGTTATTTCCATTGAAAGGAGCTTTTTATCAATATAAAAATAATAGATTATTACCATAAAAATAAGGAAAATATAAAACATTAAAATCTGGAAGTATGATTTATGCCATATCGCTTCTCTTTGTGGCTTCAGCTCAAGTCTGCTGACCCTTGTACCAAGGCGTGAACAGTGGCATGCCGCAGGACACTTTGCGTCCTGACTTTTGACAGGTGAGTGCCTGAGACACTTTTAACTGTGTTCACATTGCAAAGTCATTAACTCTTGTTTTGACAGCCAGGTTTGGTAGCAGTTTACTCCAGCTGTCATATCAGGAGTCCACTTTTGACCTGCCGGTCTGTGCCGGTATTTAGTTCTGTTAACTTTGGCTTGCTGAAGGGGAAATTACATCAGAACTCCATAATATGATTGACAGCAATTAACTTCATGAAGAGAATGATTGTAATTTGTGATACATTTCACATAAAATGTAGAAATAAAACATTCTTTGCAAAATAATAAGGAAATAATGAATAAAGTGATAATAGTTTCAGCAAAATTCAGACATAGAAAGGATTAGCAGAGTATATAATATTCGTAGCTCTACAGTAACAATTCCTTGCAGGTATTAAATGGCTACATAATTTAAGTATATACATATATATTTTTTAAAAATTTTTTATTGATGTTCGAATACAGCTGTCTCCACTTTTCCAGCACCACTTTCCCCCACCATATCCACACCCACCTCTCCCACCTCAATCCCACCCCCCTTGGCTCCGTCCATGGGTCCCTCTTCATGTTCCTTTATGTCCCTTCCCCTTCTTTCCCACGTTATTTCCCTCTCCCCTCCCCTCTAGTTACTGTCAGATTTTTTTGGATTTAATTATATTTTTAAATAATTTTTATGCTTGGTTTTGTGCATATTTCTAGTAGTAAATATTTTAGTTTATGTGAATTCCATCTATCTAGACTTGCAGCAATTCCGCATCAAGAGTTTTTAACTTTTTACTTTAACATGCATTACTATTTAGTTGACACATTTGTGAATTTGTCAACCTATAAACTATAGGAAAATTTCATTCTGCAGCATTTGAATTTCTGCTATTTGCCTTCTCTTATAAGGAGTGCAACGAAACAAACTCAGCATAGTTTTGTTATAATGTTGATGAGATGCTGTAGGAACTTTTGTTTATATCAACTAATCTATGATAAAATTAGTTTCATTATACCTTATTTTGCTTAAAGTCTCAAAAACCATGGCTGACATTAGTGAGGGCTTACTGCATTCTATTTACATATTCTATTATAATCTCATTTTTTTGTGATTGAATTTCAAACATTTTGTAGTTTTTCTCATGTCATAGAACTGATCTACTTTATTTTCCCTGTCTGGGATATAACTACCTCGACACACAACCTTTAGGCATTAGGCAATATAGAGATGTCTCCTGGCTATGAAATTACAGTTTGACTCCAATTTATGATTCTGCCACTTATTCTGTATGATTTTTGGACAATTTCCTAAAACTCTCTAAGTTCTCTTATCTGCAAAATGGGAATAATAATACTTCATACCTCACAGCATTACTGGGTGTTGGAAACTGCTCTGCCTGGTTTCAGGAGCTATAAACCACCCATGACTAAGGCAGAGTGAGCGACCTTTGGACTGTGAACCACTAAGGAGACAAAGCTTACCTTCCTGGCAGAAGCACTGCTTCTGCTACATCCATCTCTGGCCCCCAATGCTCAGTTGGTTAGTCAACGGTGGGTAAGACCCTTCAGAGCGGGGGGCAACCTAAGCCAGACACAATCACTTGGGAGGTCCTCAAGGAAGGACTTAGGGGGCTACAGCAAAGAGGGGGTGATAGGCCCTCACTCCCTGGCTATTCTGACATAGCCTGAGTCCTCATTCTGTCTGCAAGAAGTCTCCCAATCTCTTGGCTGCCTTACTTCCCCTGCCTGACTTAAGCCTGAGACAATGCTGGTGGTGGGTACCACCCTGTGCTGGAAAGGGTGGGTTCCCTAGGGCAATCATACCTAAGAAAGAATATAAAAAATCCTGTGAAACCTGCTTTGTTTAGAATGTTCTCAATTAAATAAGGGTGCAAGCAAGAAGTGAGTTTGTTCCTCAAAGTTTTGTAGCTCTTTGACTATCTGGCCCTGACTCAAAATAGGCCCTCAGAGTTCTTTGTTATCTATTGTTTGATCCTTACTGCCTGACAATGATTCATGAGCTCTACCTGTATCTCTGTGTTTTGCAAACCTAATAAAAGCCCATTGAGGAAAAGGCTCTTGGCCCTTCTCCTTTGAGCCACCTTTCCTCCCCAAGCAGATCATGTCTTGGTAGCATTATTTCCATCTGTGGCAGACAGCAGGGGCTCTTCCTAAGTGATTAACATATCAAAGGGTTTAGAACCACTTGAATAGATATTTAATGTTAAATGTTAAATTCTTGCCTATGGAGTTTGCATTCTAGTGAGGGAGATAGACCATAAGCAAATGAATAAGATCATGTGTTAAACTATAATAAGTGTTCTGGAGAAAACAAGGCAGAGAAAGATAATCAGGAGTTACCATGTCTGGGGAGGAGGATGAGATGGATTTTAAACCAGGTGGTCAAGGAACAGAAGTTTCCTTGACAAACCACTTTAGAAGCCATTATTTTCCAAAAGAGGGAAAATACCTCTTTCAGAAATGTCATCTTACAGAAATAATTGGGTGTTATTTTTATTTTTATAGAATAAAGGAATGATTAAAAATTTAATGTATATATAATGCCTAAAAACACAATTGATATTGCAATACTTTTGATAACATTTGGTCATCATTTTATGACAGTTTTACCCTATGACTCCCTGATTTGACATTGCAGAACATGGTGATTGAGTGATTACTTCTGTCTGTAGCTTTTAGAATTCTAAGATTAAAAGAGTACTGTAGAAAGGAAAAAGTCTCTACACTGGTATGCAATTAAAAATCCTTAAGAGATACATGGGTCATACTAGTCACAAAATAATTTTAGTGTCAGATTCAGAGATCAGAATTAACCCCCTAATTTTATAAATGAAGAAACA
Organism: Carollia perspicillata; assembly: GCA_004027735.1. Classification (NCBI taxonomy): domain Eukaryota; kingdom Metazoa; phylum Chordata; class Mammalia; order Chiroptera; family Phyllostomidae; genus Carollia; species Carollia perspicillata. Next base: position 27,779 of record PVKM010006153.1, on the reverse strand, counting down.
GAACCAGAAAGAGTAAATAGCTTACCCAGAGTCACTCAGCTGGTTACTGAGAGGCAGTGCATCATCATTTAGTAAGAACATTTATCACAGCTGGGTGACCTCCAGCAAATTATTCTACCTCCCTGAGCCCCCTGTCCCTCATTGGTGTAATGAATAAAACCTACCAATATGATTTTTGGAAAGATTAGAATATTATATTGCATGGGTATTACACAGGCAAGCTTTAATGTGACCTTACGCCCTCCTGAGACCCAGAGAGGAAAAGTGGAACACCCCTTGACAAATAGAAAACAAATGAGTGTAGATTACCATCATTTCAGAAAAGGAAACTGCAAGTTATGAGCAGAAAATGGGGGTAGCAAAAATGCATCCAAAATTTGCATCACCGAGAAACTCAACTCTTTCACATTTTCAATAGACAAATACTACCAGGTGCTGGGTATTGTTCAAGGTGCTAGCAATAGAACAGTTTTGGGCAAAACAAAAATTCTCCCCTATGGAGCTTGCATTCTAGTGAGGGAGAGATAGACCATAAGCAAATGAATAAGATCATGTGTTAAACTATAATAAGTGTTCTGGAGAAAACAAGGCAGAGAAAGATAATCAGGAGTTACCATGTCTCGGAAGGAGGATGAGATGGATTTTAAACCAGATGGTCAAGGAACAGAAGTTTCCTTGACAAACCACTTTAGAAGCCATTATTTTCCAAAGGAGGGAAAATACCTCTTTCAGAAAGATTTGAACATTACTGGCTTCCAATGTATTTAGTGTTTTATCTACAAAAATGTTTATCACAGCTTTATTTCGTGGTAACAAGAAAATAGAAATAACATAAGGTCTTGACTCTTGAGTTTGTTAAATAAAATATGGATAGGAAAAAGTTACAGAACATTTTTAAATTGTGTTGTGTAAGAAAATTTTAAAACATGAATATGTGCTCCCTAGTTTCAAAAACATATACACCATATGTCCTGGATTTCTTTAGTATGTTTTCCTCAAATTAGGAAATAGTTCAATGATACTCCATAAATTGTTGATAGTATTATTATCGTAGAGCTTTGATTTAATTTTTAACCTCTTCTTATCTTCCTACATTTTGTACTAGACATAAGAATTACTTTTATAAAAAAATAAAATAATTAAACTGAAAAGATATAGAAACTTGAATTCTTCCAAATGCCTTCCTAAAACATATAAAGGGTGCTTTTTAAGTGTTGCATGAAAAATCAAAATTAGAAATTAATTTCACAGACCAGTACAAGATCCAAAGACATCAACATGAACTTTATTAAAAATAAATTTGAAATCTCCATTTGGACTTTTAAAAAAATCAATTAAAGTGTTAACAGAGCTGGGGGATCCATTTGACAGTAGCTCATGCAAAGAAGGACCTGAGGGTGTTAATGACCAGAAGCTCAACATGAGCTCATAGTGTGACCCAGCTGCTCAGAAGCTAATGAATTTTTACATTAATTAATATGTTTCTGGTGTCAGCACAGCAGCAATCACTGTCCCTCTGGGGTCCACATTGGCCAGATAGCACAGGGCCCCCAAACGACATGAAACAATCTCACTGCATCTTGCTTTTCTCCTTCACCACACTAGTCACACTCTCAACTCATTAATTTCTACAATTACTTGCTTAATACCTGTTGTCCCTGCTGTTCTGTAAGCTCCCTGAAGGCGGTGACTGTACCTGCATCGTCTCCTATTTTATCTCTAGTGTCTAATGTAGGCACTCACAATAACAACATTGTAATTTACTGTTTTGAATATTATCAATTCCAGCAACCTCATTTATTAATTCTACTTAACAACACATATTATGTCTCTATGTACCAGGCATGAGTTTAAATCCTTTAGAGAGCGATATTAATGTATTCATCTTTGTTACAAACACATGAGGCAGGTAGATGAGAAGGCTGCGACACAGAGAGGTTATTAAACAAGCCCAAACTGGTGAGTCTTAGAGCTGAACTCTGGACCCAGGCATTCTACACTCTGCTGATGTTCAAAAACAAAACTCCGGAACAACTACACCCTTTCTGTATGAGGCCCACCAGGAAAAAGGGTCTAAGGAATATCATATTGAAACGTTTGAGAGAAGTGGACCAAGTTAGGCTAAAATCAAACAAAAAACAGAGTTGTTAAGATCATTTGACCTCAGATTTAGAAGCACTTCCATGTAAAACAAGAAGCGATGATAAAAATTAATTCGGATATCTAATGTTTAGTAGAAACTTTCATCCTGATTTTCTAGGGCAGTCTCTGTTTATGCCTGTTGTAGCAACACAATTATTAAAAGCATCCTCTTTCTCAAAAATGTTCCAATTTAAACAATTATTATATGTTCACTAAGTTTATGACTTAAAAGCTTTCACATTATTAACACATTTAATTTTTATAAAAGTTCTTTGTAGTTGTTATCAATATTATTATACTGTTCCCCTTCCTTCACCATGAAAAAAACAACCACTTGTTCTAAAATACTCCACAAGATAGTGGTTGAGCTATGATTTGAATCCAACTAATGTGATTCAAACTCTATCTCCTCTTCTCAGTCTACTCTGCTGGGTAATTCAACTTGCTCTGCATTGCCACAGAGTACAGAGCTAGGGCAAGTGTGTAGAACTCCCTAAAAAAAATTCATCAGCCCCAGATGAAGGTGTCGATACACATTCACGCTTAAAATAACTGAGTTAAAGAATGAGCTGCTGGGTCAGTCAGAAATCTGACCACTAGAAACTGCCCAAGCCCAGAACTGAATGGCATAGGGCATGGGTTTCATGAAAGGGACCTCTTGTACCAACAGGGACTTCAACACTGTATCTGTGAACTTCTCAGAATGTGAAATGTGGATTTCTGCTGGGAAATAAACCATGAGCAGGGCATAGAATGATTTTTGTCATTGGACAGTGCATTCAAAATCACTGATGTGCATTCAAAATCACTGACATGCATAATGAGACCTTTTGATTCCCTTTTTGATTATATCTTTAATCTTTCCTTTACTGCCTGGGGGAGAAACCTCCAATTGGTGTTAATGGGCTTTAATACTATTCCAACATGTTAACCCACCTTTTAACCAAGAGAGAAGCAGGTTGTGAGGCTTCAGAGGCAATAATACCCATTTAACTGGACCCGATACCATAGTTACATAAATTTTTCTTTCGAAAATAAATCTAAGTGAGGGAGTCAATTAAATAAAAACACTAACTTATGTTAAAAGGTGTGGTAGGAGAAATGACCCCCCAAAGATGTCTACATCCTTATCCTCAGAAGCTATGTGTGTGTTATCTTACATGGTAAAGGAGATCTTGCAGATGAGATTAAGGTTAAGGACCTTGAGATGAACAAATTACCCTGGATTATCTGAGCGGGCCCAACCTATTCACACGAGTCTTTAAAAGCAGAAAACTTTTCTCAGCTTGGTCGGAGAGAGACATGAGGACAGAAGTAGGGTCAAACAGGTGGAATATTGCTGCTTTGAAGACAGAGTAAGGCAGACCAGGAGCTAAGGAACAGGGGTGGCGTCTAAAAGACAGAAAATGCAAGGCTCTGGGTTGCCCCCTGGAGCCTCCAGAATGTAAATGCAGTACCGTCAAACCTTGATTTTAGCCTATGAGACCCATGTCCAACGTTCAACCTGCAGAATTAAAAGACAACAAATTCGTATTGTTTTAGCTACCAAGTATAAGGTAATTGTTTACAGCAAGAATAGAGAACTAATAAGAAAGGTCATGGAGATAGGCAAAAACTGTGAGAATGATAGTTAAATGAATAAAATACAGAAAACAATTATTCTAGATGACTTATAATGTCCCTCCCAATTCTGAGGTGCTCTGATAACCTTCCATCACCCATCAGATTTCTGTTCCTCCCAATAGCTAACTTGATACTTTCACAGACATTCCAGAAAGTAATTAAAAGCAACAAAAATTATTCATGCTAAATATAACCTTATTTGGAAAATTAGTTTGTCTTTCAGGGATGCGGTGTTGGAGATGTATGTATGACTGTCTCATAATCACATTTTTACAAGAATTTCCTTGATGTCTAGAATTATCCATTTGTCCCAGATTAGTGAATTTTATCATCCATACATCACAATATTTTTTCTTAAAAATATCCAATACTTACAATTTATTGATTAACTTAAGGACCTTTCTGCTTCACTTGACGTAAAAAGCAACCAAAGCGTTCCGAAACACGAAAGTTGAATTTGATGGCATGTGGGTAGTTACTGTTACATTGAAGGAGAAAACAATTAGCTTTAACCAAGTCTACTTGTTCTAGTTGTTTTTTTCTGTTATTTTGAGAATTCAAAGCCTACAAACTCAAGTCTGACTGTTACATGAATCCCTGACACATCTGGTCTGTGCAACAACTAACCACTCACCACTCAGCATATTCTCCTTTGACTTGATTACACATGTTGAGATATGTGAAAACGTCTTCAGAAGGAAAATCAGAATCAAAGATAGAGGGAAATGTGTGCATTCCATATTGCATGATTGATCACACCTTACCCATGCAATCTGCAGACCAACAAAGCAGGCCAGGCATGTAGACGGTGAGTGCATAAGCAGAATCATTACAAGAGAGCTTGTCCTCGCATAATGGTAGTCAAACGCCACTTGGCCAGCCTATTTCCAGCAACTAATGGGCAAACTGATGCCAACTAATCTTAAACCTAAAGAAGGGCATATTCTAGAACTAGAGGGGGTTTTTGTTAAAAATTTTACCTTTCTTAGATTGGATTCATTTATTTTGAAGGAATGTATTTTAATGCTAATGTCACTGAAATAGTACCCAGGGGCAGATTTGAAAATGGCAAACTGTAATTTATTGTGGCCATGGAGGAGTAGAGTGGCCACAGGATCTCCAAAAACGCCTGTCCCCAAATGGTCAGAAGAGTGGTGACTAGGACACCGCTCCAATTCACTGTCTCCAGTGTACTAAAGTGCCATAACTCACTCACATGCCACAAATTGAAATAAGCGTGGAAATTTGATCTTTTCCCCTGAAAAAGAAAATCTTAATTTAATCAGTTTCCACCTTAGTTTTAAGATGGAAACTTCTTTACTCAAGAGAGATTTGACTGTGTATTAACCCTGATGATATTATTAGGAAATACATATTAAGGCTTTTTAGCAACTGGACTGTTCACATGACATAAAGCTAATTCTGAATTACTGTACTTTCACCACCAAGAATATTCCTTATCTTAATTTTTAAAGATTTTCTTTTTCAACAGAGGGGAAGGAAGGGAAAAAGAGAGGGAGAGAAACATCAATGTGTGGTTACCTATCATGCGCCCCCTACTTGGAAACTGGCCTGCAACCCAGGCACGTGCCCTGACTGGGAATTGAACCCTTTAGGTCTCAGACCGGTGCTCAATCCGCTGAGCTCCACCAGCCAGGGCTTTTTCTCGTTTTTTTTAACATGCATTATTCCTGACATAAGTAGGAATTCCTTTAAAGACATTTGGTTTTGTTTTAGAGCCAAACTAATATTTTCAGAATCTTGTGATCTAGTATATCATTAATTAGTTGATAAACAATACAGATTAACTGTAACAATTTTATAGATTAATTACTTTTGAACTCTTTTTAATAAATTGAACTTTGTAAAATATGTTTTCATATCCATACTCTCTTCCTAACATATTGCCAATTCTAGATAGAAATTAAAGAAATCTGATGAAATTACATAACACAGCCCCGTTTTTACCCAGTTTAAGTAGTGTTATAACACTAGACATTTTGTTCCCTGGAATCAGAACTTACTGTTATAAGCATTATAAGATGTCCTAGACTGCCACTTCTTCCCATGTCACTAACACATCTTAGTTCCATGAGCGAGGCTGTACTAGTTGCCATGTGAAAAACCTTATCCAAATATATTTTTTTCTTTAAACATAAAATTGGAAAATATCTTAAATGCTGAGGCGCTGACTGAGGCCAAGTGACCCTTTATACTAATTTCTAATCTCTCTACAGACCATACACCTTGGTCGATGACCAAGTTTTTTGAGTAGACAGCACACATATTCTCAAACACACATTATTTTTGATTTTCTGTTTGTATCACTTTGAAATTTAATACCCTTCAGCATTTTCAAAAAATATGAGTTCTCGGTAATGTTTTTGGTGTTACTATATAACTCCTATTAACCTTAGAGATATGTACATATGCTCTCTTTTTTTAGTGGAAATCAATAATTCTGTTTTTAGTGGTGATAAAATAATAGATATATGCTACATTTGTAAACTATTAGCACTATTCTAAAAAGGAAATAAACTCAGAGCCACTTCGAAGACAGTATATTATTAGTTCTTACTATTTAACTTAGTTTGCTCACCCAGATCAATTTGTTGTTGCTGCTGCTATGACTGTGTCCAGGTGATTGTCTGTTATAGAGAAATGCACAATTAAATTCGTTCAGAACTGTTCTGAGCCTAAATTACATTTGCTGCTTTTATTTTTATTTTGAAGTGCCCTGAAGTGCATCATTTCATTTGGCCTCTGAAAACAATAGCATGGCTTCTCCTTGCTGTGCGTCTCGTTTCTCAAAATACCAGTCAACAGGGAAAGCAACACGAAGACTGAGCCTTTTCATCAGATACCTCTGATGGGTGTCTTCCGCACAGTGGTTCTCCCGCACAGGTCACCAAGCAGACGCCTGGCCACGTTTTTATTAAAATAGTGCTCTGCTCACCCTCCACATCAGGCCATCTCTAATTTTAGTAGAGAGAATGCTTCTTTTGACCAGAAATATTGTCCAGTGAAGCAAAAGTGGCAGGTTTTATTATCGGAGTAATTTCACATTGTGCTTCTTCACTGATTTTTGACAGATCTGTATTCAGAGTTAAGGCGACTGTTCCAAAACTCAGTATTTCCTCAAATATTTCAAATTTCTAAGGTTTGTTCTATAAATTGTTTACACTGGGTTCTTTGCAAACCTAAAAGCTCCAAAACCAGTACAGATTCACGAGTGATTTACATTTGGACCAGCTTTCTGCTCCTGTGTGTAAAGCTGGTGTCCTTCGGTGACAGAAATTTCTGAGCACCCATGTGCTCAGGAGCCACTCCTCCCTAGAAGAGAGAAACTTTGTGACAACGAAGCTAGAATCACAGTAGCAATGTGATGGAATGTATCGTGGCTTCTTAAATTCCATGCTTCAATTCGTTTCCCAAACTTTGTCCGAAAACCACGTTTTGGTGTTTTCCACACACACCATCTTCAGCAGGTCTTGCCTGGTTCAGCTGGAACAGTCTGTGACCTGAAAAGTAACAATGACTTCAGGAACTCAAGATGACCACCCTCCTTTCCCCAAACTATCCTTGCTGGCTCCTTTCTTCACAACTGCTTGGAATGCTTTTCAATGAAGGAAGACATTTTACTTTTTTTCAATGCACAGTCAAGACTAAATTTGAAGTTTAAACACATGGCAAAAAATTGCACATCCTATAAAAATCAGATGGCCTCTAGTATGTAGATTTTGACGGGAGACAGGATGTGAGAGCCCAGAACATGTGTTCCTTGGAGTGAGGGAACCTGGATTAGGGGGCCAAAAAGGAGGGCTGAGGGTAAAACTCACAGCCTGCTTCCTATCTTTGCCGAGGTCAGTCCTTGCGAATTTAATTCTCCTGAAAAGAGCAATACTTTATTTCCCTGTCTGGTAGCTAATTTTTGAGGGCATGTAGAACTATTTTGACTTTGGAGCTTCTATGTTCTGTTACAGAGCGCTTCCTGCACTCTTTATCATGGTCCTATTACTGCCACCTCCAGTAGTGGAACCATACATCTCCATAGCCTAGGTGGCAAAGGGACACCGTCACTTCACATTGGGTTCTGATAGAACTATATCCCCAAAACTACAGTTTGTAAATCTTAAGATACAAATTACTGTTAATATTGTAAACATGTTATATAATATAGACTTATTAATATAATTTGATCAGTGATAAAAATAAATATATCCATCTAATTTTCTGAGCATTTGCCTTATTCATTTTGTGTCTAACATTCAGAAAAGAAATTGATAGCATGTGAACCTTTTTATATTAATATTTAATGTTTCAATTTAACTCAATTATGAAATATTAAGTAATTTATTTAACTCAGTCAGTTATAAGCTATTAGTTTTGTATAATAGTATTTATATTTTGGAACATCTAATTTAGAACTCACTTCTAAAGATAATTGTATACCAAGCTATGGCAAACTATGGCCCCTGAGGCAGTGAGCAGCTGCCTCCTTTTGTAACTAATGTGTTTCTAGAACACAGCCACATCTTTTCATTTAGGCATTGTCTGTGATTGTGCTAGGACAGAAGAGGCCAGTGATCGTGACAGAGACCATGTGGGCCTCAAAACTAAAAATATTTCTTATCTGGTCCTTTAGAGAAAAAGTTTGCCAACTCCTGCCATATAGACTATTAAAACTTCAGAAGTTTGCAAAATCTTTGGTGACCCAGTAAGTTATTTTCCTGGTTATCAAGGAACCAATAGAAGTTATACCTTCCTAAAAACATAACTCACATTCAAATGTTTGTCTAATACAACATGATAATATAAAAATAAAATGTAAACATCTAGGATTTTGGAAAATATCACAATTAATTTGTTAGACTTGAGTCTTCTGAAAACCACTTTTTAATGTCTCAGGCAGATTATTTGATGACTATAATGTTTTAAACGTGATTATGAAACTATCAGAAAGAATACTGTAGTAATTTCACATTTAGGCAATCCTGTCTGATCTAAACACACAGCAGTGATATACAAAATACAAAGAGAAAGTCAAATATACATAATCACAGTTATGAAGAAGATAATATTGTTAAGGACTAGAAATAAAACAGAAACAAAAATGCAAGACTCATTCATAGTAAAGCTGATTATTTGACTAATATAAAAGAAAACTTATTTAATAAAATAAAGGTTTACTTCAGAAGTATTCTAGCAAGAATTAGGAAGAAAAGGATTTATATTCATTCCTACTAAACATTTTAATAGATTTCTAAGACAATAAAATAAATGATGGAAAAGAAATACATCAAAATATTGAAAAAAGGCACAATTTGTTTTTCAAAAGCTAATTGTTTGCATGGAAAATTCATAGAAATTAGAAAAATAAATGCTAATAAAACATGTGAACCAATTCACCAAAATTGTTACAAACAAAAGCAGCATATAAAAGTCAATAATATTCTCATGTTGCATTAGATATTAGACTATGCAATCAATTACAGCAAAAAAAAAGGCCTATAAAGAACTTAGAAATAAATCTAACAAAAGTGATACAAGAACTTTTTTGAGAAAACTGCAAAATGTTAATGACAAAAAAGACTTGGCAAGATATTACATATTTAAGGACTGGAAGACTTGAGTTTTAAATACATGATTTCATCCAAATTAATTTCTACTTTTAAGGCAATTTCCACAGAGTCTTTTGCAAGCTGTACAAGCTCTCAGAAAATTAATAGGGAAGAGTATAGGACCAAGAATAAAATTTTTAAAAATTTCTGTCTTAAAAGAAGACAGAGAGCAAAATTGTGTGGTGTAAGAAGTGGGAAGAGATCACCTTTTCTCATGTCTATGGGCCAGCTGTGTGTCCTCTTTGGAGCAGGGCATCTTCAGGTCCTTTGCCCATTTTTTAATTGAATTGTTTGGGGTTCTTTGGTGTTAAGTTGTACGAGTTCTTTATAAATTTTGGATATTAACCCCTCACCAGATGTATCATTGGTGAATATGTTCTCCTAGTCAGTGTGCTTTCCAAGTGCCCGTCAGTAGAGAAGTGGATAAAAAAAGCAACAGTACATTTACATGGTAGAATACTACTCAGCCATAAAAAACGAACATCTTACCTTGTCTGACAGGGTGGATGCACCTGGAGAGTATTATGCTAAGTGAATAAGCATAAGCATAAGTCTTTCTCTGACTAGAGAAAGAGCTATACCACATGATTTCACTTATATGTGGAATCTGATGAACAAAATAAACAAATAAAATAGAAAGAGGCTCATAGATACAGAAATCAGACTGAGAGCTGTTAGAGAGAAGGGAAGTTGGGGGAATGGGTGGAAAAGGTGAACGAATTAAGAAAAGAAAACCCCATAGACACAGTATGGTGATTACCAGAGGGAAAGGGGGTAGGAGGAGGTGGAAGAGGGTAAAGGGGGGCATAAATGATGATGAAATGAAACTTGACTTTGGGTGGTGAACACACAACACAATATACAGATGATTCATCATAGAATTATGTATTTGAAACCTATATAGTAATTTTATTAATCAATGTCACCCCAATAAATTTAATAAAATTAAAATAAATAATTAAAAATAAAATAGGATAAAAGGGTTTAAATGAAGACAAAAATCTAGTGGAAAAGTAAGCATAGAATATGAACAGAAAATTCTCACAAATAGATATCTAAGTGCCTAGAAAACTTATGAATAAAGTTTTAATCTAGTATTAAAAATAGGTAAATTAAGACAAGAGACTATGTCATACCAACCAGACTGGGGGAAATTTTAAAGTCTATTAATACCAACTGTGGGTGAGGCTTAGCACAATGGCAACTCTTACCCACTACTGGTAGGCACTTAAGTCAGGACAACTGCTTTGAAGAGCAATTTGGGAATATCCAAAAAATAAAGAAAAGAAAAGATTAATTTCCTTTAATCTAGCCAGTCAACTTCTTAATATACAATCCAGAGATTAGGTATAAGAGATTTATACCACAATGTTCACTGAGTCTATAAAACTCATTGTTTATAAGAGCAAAAGAACTAGAAACAATCCCAATACCTCATCAACTAGAAAATAAGTAGTGACTGCTTACACACTGAAGTGTTTTGTTAATTTATTGAATAAATTAATTTATTCAATAAATTAATAAAACATGCCTAAATATTAATAATGAGGAAAAAGAGTTGCATAACAATATGTACAGTATAATAACATTACAATAAAGTTAGAAAAGTCTAAGAAACACAAACACTACTCACAGATGCATTATTTTAAGTGCAGTAGTGATGACATGAAAGCATGCCTGGGGATGGAAAATACAAGTACAAGATGGAAGCAAGGGAGGGAGGTGGGTTTAGAGGGGGTCGGAGGGAGGGGTGTTGTTCAATTACAGACAAGTGTCATTGAACAACAATAAAATAATTTAAATTTTAAAAATAGATGACAGTGACCACAAGGAGATAGGGAGCCCACAGGTGTTCTCAAATAGCTTCAATGGCATCTCAAATGTTTGTCATTTTTAATATTAATATATTATTACAATACCTATGTATTTAGTGTTTATTATATTCCAGGAATTTCCCCAAACCCTTTACTTGTATGAATATATTTAAAGTTCATAAAAACTCCATGAGATATTATACTAACTTTACTTTTGAGAAAAGGAAGCACAGAGGGGACAAGTAATTTACCCATTTCTTCAAGCTACACAGCAATAAACTCTAAACTTAGGTAATAGAACAGGGATTGCATCCAAGGAGTCTCATGTTGGAGTCTGGACCTTAAACCACCATACTTACAGGCCTGCTAGCCTGTAAATATGGGAAAATGCTAATATTTGATGGAGTTACAATACATGGTGTTTTGAAAACTTATATTACACTGTAAAATTTTAATTGCATTATATACACTTTAGTTTGAAAAGTGTATAAATACTCTTAAAGTATCATTTATAAGAATAAGGCTTTTTAATTATTCAATTCCAATAATTTTTATCAAATAATAACATTTATAATGACAATAAATGATTTTTTACTTTCTCTTGCATCACAAGCATTCATTTACTTTTGTCTTCAAAATACTCCTAAAACAGCATTTCCTAAAAATAAAACTCAACAGTACCACTATGTAGAAACAAAATTTGGCTTTTATTTCTTCATGAAGGGAAGCCATTATGTTATTTACGTATTTTATTATCTTAATCGCTATCATGGCATTGGGGATTCTCTGTAGGAATGTACAAGAGCGGCTGTGAGGGGACTTTTGTGCTTAGGGAATTATAAACATATTTAATAATGGAAAAAGCAGAAGAAGGCAATTGCCCAGATAATTTTGGTTTGTAGAAACATTTGCTTTCCTATATCAGAAGCTATTTCACAGTATTCATGGGCTCTCTTAAAAAACACTAAGACATATATTCTGTCCTGTTTTCCTGAGACCTTTGTGGAGATAAACAGACAGTCCTGACTTTGTTGATAAGAGAGTCTGAGTCCTGAAGTGTGGAGATGAGTTGGCCCAGAAACACATTTTGGGCCACCAGAGGATCCCTAAGGAACAAAGGAAAGAGGTCGGGGTGCAAATCAGACATTTACTGGCACTGACCCAAAAGATGTGAGAAAATTAAGTTTGCCTCCAAGTCTGCCATTATCTTTTCCTCGGAAGCCAAAGGTACTTTCTATTATCAAAGAACATTTTTCTAGATTAACCATCAATATATTTGTGTGCAAGGAACATGGTTTTATTTTTGATCCAAAAAAAAACCACCCCACAATTCAACAGTCCTAAATTCCATCCTTAAACCCCGAAGAATAAAACAGCTAAGACAAGTGGCAGTGCCAAGGTGGAGCGAGGGGCTGGTGAGAGCCCTGTCCTCCCATAGTCTGTTGATTTTCTGCTGCCCACAACTGTATTTAACAGGGTGATTTTGACCATGAATTCTGTCATATATGATTAGATAAAGACTTGATGAGCAGATGATAGCAAAGCAAATGATGTTGCAGCTCTACCTTCAATTCTGAAAACAGACAAGGACCTGATGGTTAAATGTTTTTGCTTCCTCCCAGCAGAAGAAAAGCAGCATGTCCCTAACTTTTCAATTCCTGAGCCTTATGTGTCTGTTTTGTGAACAGAATTAAACGTGACATGCTTTTGATTGATGTCATTGAACTGATGCCAAATTGAACAATGTTATTACAATGACTTACATATACATGCTATTTCCCCATTTTCACTATTATTTTTTGGCTTAAAAAAATACTTGCTTTGCCCTGACCAGGTAGCTCAGTTAGTTAGAACATCGTCTGGATACGCCAAGGTTGTGGATTCAATCCGTGGTCAGGGTACGTACAAGGAGCAACCAATAAACGCAGAAATAAGTGCAATCAAAATCTCTCTCTCTGGCATCAATTTAAAAAATACTTGCTTCTTGAAATTTCTTTGTAAAAGACAAGTAAAAGCAACTTTAGAACACTTTATTTTTCATTAATATGTTAAATACAACCTATATAAAAATGTGAAAACTTCATTGTAATTGCTGGTTAAAGGTGAAACCCCGCCCCCTCTTCTGACCAGGTTGCCTCTCTAAATATGTCTCTGTGGTCTACATAGCTCATATGACACCCAAAACATTTTAATATCCCGTTCTCCACACAACAAAGTTCTTTTCAATAATAATCATATGTTTCTGATATGAACCAACATTTCTACTTACTAAACTAAAATAATACACTTTAAAGTTTGCATTTGTTCTTTTACTGCTTTAAATCTTAAACATGAATGGCCACATAGAATTGAAGTGCCTCTAGTTCTGTTTCTTCTTTATGCTCTCTGTGCTCTCACATTTATTTCAAACACACTGTTTAAATGCAGGAATATCTAACGCAACACATACAGGGTGGAGACAGGTTGTTGAACTGAATGCGTGCAGCTAAGTCCGCATGCAGAGCACTCACAGTAGTTATTTAGCAGTCTGATAGAAGATTTTTTTTTTTTTTTGAGAAGAGTTTTTGTTTAAAATTGCTGCCATATGGTGATTTAAAAATAAAGAGCAGGCCAAATTTGGGTCAGTTTTATTATTAGTTTTAAATTCCCTATAGCAGATTCACCTCACGACTGCCAGCAGAAGGGTGTCCTGTTGCGACTCTCCGGCCCCAGCCAGCCACTGGCCCGTGCTACCTAGAAATTACAGGGCCCGAGCCCGTCCTGAAAGCCTGAGCTCTGGAGAACAATCCCTGTCCTTGCAAATGGGCCACGACTGGCCAGGTCTTTTTCTGACTCTCGTATCTGCTCTCTTTTCTCACTCCCATCTTTCTAATAGAATTGCTTGCCTAGAGGGGGCAGTAACCTTCCAGACTGACCCTTTCTGGGTGAGGAAGTAGAACCCGTATCCACCGTAACAAACGAGGTGATGAGAAAACCCTGGAAGGGGGATCAAAGGATATGTGTTAGAATCCTTGCTAGAAAATGAATGGCTTGACTGAGGTCTCATGAAAGAATATGCTTTTCTTCTCTCCAGTCATGACTAGATAAGGTTGTTCGGAAGACTGACAATTTAAAGCAGATAGAAATAGTGCTGCATGGGAAGGGGGCTAACGTTTACCGAGCCGCGCACTGTGTGCCAGCAGGACTCCCTTTCCTCTCATTCTCACGGACACCATGTCGATTCTGTGCTGCAAGCTTATTGAAGATAGAAGAGGGCGTTTACACACAGAGCTGGGTGAACAGAATGGGAAAATCAGCTTTTGTTAAGGATCCATTATGTGTTAGGCACCGAGAAACTTGCTTTAAATACAGTTGCAAAAGCCTTAAAATATATATATATATATTATTATTGTCAGAGTACAGAGGATGAAACTCAGCTCAGAGTTTATCATGTTCAAACTTAGCTCACCCGACATTAACGTAAAGGAAGCTCGTAAGATTCAAACCCTAGACTATATCCCCTCATAAAATCTGCCTAATTTACTACCATATGCTTTTTCCTGTGGAAGTAAATACCGGCTCAAGGCACTAAAAATAAATCAAGTCAAACTTAATGAAAGTCAATTTCAGAGTCTGAAATAAATTTAATAAATCCTGTGTCCTGATTATAAGAATTGGTGTCTATGGGAAAATGTGATGTATGCTGGCCGCAGACAAATGCTTCTGCTGTCCCAGCCTAGTAAACAGAGTGGAACGAGACAGGCATGTTTGGAAGGGAAAGCACGATGCTGACGAACTGACCAGAACCCATGCAGTCATCACGTCCGTGCTTTAGTGTGGCCCCCGCCCCCTGAAGCGAGCAGAGACTGAAGGGTTCTTGTGTGAACAGTTCATTTAGGACAGGGCTGTCAGACTCATTTTCACCGGGAGCCACGTCAGCCTCGCAGTCGCCGTCAAAGGGACGAATGTCATTTCAACTTCTTACCAGTTAAGGGGTAGTTACATTTATGTAGTCCTAAAAATATTTCAGCCCTTTGAAGGCAACTGCGAGGCTTATGTGGCCCCCGGTGAAAATGAGTTTGACACCCCTGGTTTACGAGGTGATCCAGGACATACCAGCATGGGAGAAGGGTGAGTGGGGAACAAAGGAGCGGCAGTAGGTCAAGAAGCTGTTCAGATTTTTTTCTCCAGCTGGCAGCTGTGGTCAGTGTGACACACGTAAAAGACTGGTGAATTTCATGGTTGTGTGCTCCTTGTTGCTCCTTTTCCCTCGTAAATTAAATCTGTATTCAAGGCAGTGTCATGAGTGATTCCATGATCATGCACCAGCATGCTGTGAGCTCTCACACAACAGTGCTAGATGAGGCACTTGGAAAGGAAAGAGGAACCTCTACCCAGAGTATGTACCAGGCCAAATAATTATAAATTGGTGACCTCCAGGGTGACAAGAGCCCAATGTAATCAACATGTCACCAAATGCAGTGTACACCGTCTCCAAAATCTGAAGGTACTCATCAATTACTGTGCTTCTTTCCCGGTGGTAACACTTGTGATTGGACCCCAGACAGCGGGACCTCTAAAATCTTCACTCTCCATATATTCTGTATCTTATCTCTCAAGGGTGTATCTTCTAACCGCAGGCATGAATGTCTCTTTGCAGAGCATCCATCATTCTTGTCCCCTCCTCCTCCCCAGGCTGAATTAACACAATGCCATCAATACAGTTGACCAGCATGGACTATACTGTGAAAATGATCAGAACAGTTAACAAAATGCTGGGACAAGACCTTTCGTGTGTGTTGATGTCAATTCCAAGTATATGCAAATTTCTGCTTCTCCTTCCTGGTAGTGAGTTAATGAACTTGATTACAAGATCAGTCATAGCAGGATTTGTCCCATGATGATCATAGTACATCTGGCACCACAGCAGAAAATAGGGTTAATACTTGGTTAAGTTTATAATAGCCTTCAGTCACCCACCACAATGCACCTGTCTACATCAAAAATGAGACAAATGTATTAAATAGGGGCATAATAAGGATCCTTTAAGTCTTTGAGGATGGCTCTAATCTCTGCCAGAAACAGCTTTGCATCTAATGTCCTCTGTTTGCCAGGAAGGAGGGGGAAGCTTCAGGGGCTTCCATTGAGCCTTTCCTATTATTATAGCTTTTGCCTCATGGATCAGAGAAGTAATACAAAGTTTCTTCCAGCTGCTAAGGCTATTAAATCTAATTATACACTCAGGGTCCAGGGAAATGACCCAGGTAGGTGTGTGGACACATTAGACCCACCGTGAGACAGACTCGGACCAAGAATTCATTTGTCCACAATGGTGTCAATTTCATTCAAACACGATATGCAAAAGTCCTTGATAAAAGCAGGCATTTTTTTTCTCTCAATGTTCAGGTACTCTGGAAATGGTAGTAGGTCCCTTTGAGAAAAGTTGGGGAAGTTGTTCCTGATGCCTCCTGTGATGTTTCAGAGATTTTCCTAAAGGAATCTAGCCTCCCATTTAATTATGGTTTCCTAGCCTGAGAACCGGCTCAGTCTGGAAACTGAGCAAAAGATCAAAATTTTTCATTGCAGCAGTCGAAATTTTCTAGTCTTGATCCTTTTTGGTTATATTGGTTAAACAGCACTCTCATTGACTATACATTTGTCTTGCCTCTGGAAATACCATTGTCTATCAGTCATTGCTACAGACTCCTGCTATTTAGAACCCCGGCTGCTATTCCAGCTCGGTGCCCTTCGCAGAATCCCATTCCCCTTGCCTCAATGGTGAAGTGCAACTCCCTGCCTTCTGCTATTCAGAAGTCCTTCCAACTCCTAGAGCACCAGAGAGCTCATTTCCATAGCAGTAGTCCTTTCAGCAACACTGGCCAGTAGAATGAGTTGTCAGATTTAGAGGGGAAAAAAATCCTTGCAAAGGATGAAAATAAATTTGAATTTCAGATAAACAGTAATTTCTTAGCAAAAGTGTGTCCCAAATATTGCTATGTTTTATCTGGCAGCCCTACTCACAGTGAAATCTTTAGTGTCTTAAAGAAAGAAGTGTCTTCTGGGCCCTCCCAATGTATACAAGCAGTTGGTGGGATCTCTGGTTTTATATTTGTTCCAACATGAACAACTCTCTGAGCCTTTGACTAGTCCACTTGCTGAAGAAGTTTGGATCTTCACCTTATTTGTTTTCCATTGTTTCTCCCAAGCTGCAAGGAGACATCTGAGCAGCACAGGTATCCTAGGCAGGATCCCCCATGGCAAAAACTCTCCCTTATCCAATCATACATTGCATACTTGACTACAGTCCAGGATTCTCAGGGTCTCTTCAGAAGCATGGTTTATCCTGGTACATTTTAGCCAGATCCCATGGCTCTTTCGGTAAATCATCCTTTTTCTCCCATAGTGGGCCATGCTGTGATATGGCCCCAGGTACTAGTCCAGAAATGACAAGGAGAGGTGAAAGCAGAACTCGAGGAAGATTAGCATAATCTAGGGAGTCATCTGTCTACGGTGGGATCTTCTCACAGTGTTCAGACTAAGGAAGGCAGCTCTTTCCTAGCAAGCGGTGGGAGGGATGCTGCTTCTCCCAGCCCAGAGGGTTCAGGGAACTCAGAGATTCAAGGTCCTCAAACACATCTAAAGAAAGAATTCTTTAAAGCAGTAAAGATTTCACTAGTCCTCTGTGAGCTGGGCTGCCAGATCGAAGGTCCCAGTCCTTCTTTATCAGAGTTTTGGTTTTGCTGTAAAAGACCATGAACTGAGCCATCATGGTGATCTTACCAGCAGATGCTGGCTTGGTTTTTCCACACAAGTTGCCCTCTTGTTGCAGGAGGTGAGAATCCCCCTAAGCACCTCCATGAAGACTGTCTGGATGCCCTGAGAAGACATTTGGGTGATCTGAAGCTTCATCACCTCAATACTTCACTTAGACTTAGCAATGATCAATGAATGCCACCATCTATAATTACCAGAATCCTTTCGTCTCGCAGAATGCTAGAGATATTTTATTAGCCAGTTCATACCCTTGAACTTGCATCTCATTCCACAGCTGAAGGTGAGTCTATGGCACAGCAGAAGTTACCACTTCGCTACTCAACTTCTACTACCAACTGTCTCAATTTGGATTCCTCCAGAAGCAAAGCCTGCAAGTAGCTGATTTAGGACATGATCTCAGGAAACTGGAAAGGAATTAAGAAGTGAAAGACGAAAAAAGCAGGAAGCCAATAAAGGATGCATTAGTAAACAAGTTACCATCTTTAATGATACAATAAGTAAGGTATGGGATTAGCCAGTGTAGAATTCAGACCTCAGTGTTATCTCCTGAGAGGCTAGGGAGCTGGAATATGGGTGTGGCAACCCTCATCAGTGGTTGGTTGAGGGCACTCCAGACGCAGGGGAAGCATTCAGTCCTCACAGCTGTGGCCCCTCCCATGATGAGGCACAGCTGCAACTCAGACTGAGGCTGGGAGTTGGGCGTTGGGGGTTCACACTGGAGCAGGGAAGCCTGAGGAGAGAGGAGTGGGCAGCATCAGCATCTCCCACAACTTGTACCAGAATTTCCTTTTTTATTCATTTGTATCCTCACCAGAGGACATGCCAATTGATTTTTTAGAGGGAGAGAAGGGAAGGAGAGAGAGAGGGAGAGAAACATCAATAGTTGTCTCTTTTAAGTGCCCCGACTGGGGACTGAACCCACAACCTAGACATGTGCCCTGACTGGGAATCCATCTCGAGACCTTTCTGTTCATGGAATGATGCTCTAACCTACTGAAGCACACCAGCCAGGGCTGTACCAGAATTTTTAAAGACTTGACTGATCCAACAGATCCTGGTCCCTTTGGAAACTGACATGTGTGTGCTGGGTTATATATATGTGCATATATATAATGTTTTATAATATAATATATAATGATGTATAAAATTTGTCATATATCAATATATAATATATAGATTTTATATTATAATATAATATATAAAATTTGATTTTTGAATACTAAATCTATTCATATGGTTTAAATATAACATAAAATTTAAATGGGAACATAGAGAAATGTGTCCTCCCATTTCTCTTCAGATCCTTATTTTCTACCTCATCCCTCACAGGAAACCAATGTTACTGTTTTCATAGTTTCAGATATATTTGTTCATAGATTATAGCAAATATAAATATATACTCTACCTCCCTCTTCTCTTTGTACACAAATGGTTAACTATGTATATATATATATTAATCTCTACCATGTTTTTCCTATACAACAATATTTAATACATTAGTATATCAGCTGCATAGTAATCCAACATATACATAGTTAGACCATAATGCCTTCAAGGAGTTTACTAAAAATTAACATTTAGATGATTTTCCATTTGTTATAATAAAGATCCTTCTGTGGATAACTTTAAAGACAATCTTTGTATGTATGTGCAAAGTATATCTTCATGTGTAAATGTGTATGTAAAATAAATTTCTAGAAGTAGAATTGGTATGTCAAAGTCCAGATGGTTTTTTTTCATTTTGAAAGCTATTGCCAAATTGTGCTTCTCAGAGTTTTAAAGAATAGCAGCACTCTAAATATTTGAATGAATTTTCTAATATTCCTCCTTTCTGTAGGGAAATCTGAACATCTTTAAAGTGATCAGACAGGTGAGTTAACACTTCTAGAAAATAACCTTAGTCTGTAAAAGAGTCAATGCCATGTTGAAATTGGCAGTGGCATTTTTATGCTAAAGAAATGTCCAAAGCAAAAATTAAAATAATTTAGTTGCTATTGTACGTAAATAATTGAAAAGATCCTTGGAGAAAGCAATTCTATTTATAGAGAACAAATATGAAAAAAATTGACAGCTTTTTCTTAAAAACAAAGGAAACTCATTTTTTGGCATGTTTGTCCTGATATATTATGTAATAGTTTTATGGGATAAAATCATCTATGTGAATCCTCACATTTTCAGAAACGCCAGTAAACAATACTTCAGTTGTTGACTCTGAACAGATAGAGAGAGAATAGAGTCAATAATATTGTAATAACAATGTTTGGTGTCATATGGGTGCTAGATTATTGGGGTGATCACTTCGTAAGTTACATAATGTCTAATCACTATATTGTACACTTGAAACATATGATATCATATGTCAACTGTAATTAAAAATAAAAAATAAAAAACTATTTTTAAAAGACCTATATCTTAATCACTATTTAATTTTGAGTTGAGCAACACCAAAAAAATCAGTTGCTATTTTGTTGTTGCCAAAGAATTATTTTCCATAAACTTTTGAATTCCAGAAGTTTTTCTTTATGACACTGTTGACATCATTGTCAAAATCTATCAAAAAGCATATGACAACACTAGAGGGGTGGGCTGGGATGGGAGTAAAAGACAGAAAACTGTACTTGAACAACAATTAAAATACATTTTTAAAAAGTGAAAAAAATTAAAAAAGCATATGACAAAAGGAAACTTTGACTGCATTTTCTTTGATTTAGACAACTCACCCTCACTATCCACTTTTGTTGGGAAAAGGAAATTAATTTCTTATACTCTTCCCCAGGCTGAAAAGCTAGTCTATAGCATGCACACCAAAATCTTTCTCTTTCCACCTGCAAGATTGATTAATCTATAGAATAAAAAATGTAAATCTTCGGGGATCTTGTCACTTTTATGCTCTGTAGAAGATGAATTCAAGCAGGATTTCAATATTGCTTGGGCCTCTGGCCCCCAAATAATATAACCATGTCACCAGGGGAAAGTCTGCAGGAACATGCTGTGCTGTAATAGTTTACAGATTCATAAAAAGTATTGATCAAGCTTCGTCTCCTGTAGCTCTAAATAGAGTATTAAAGGATTTTATCTTCTAGACTATAGCAACTCAATAATGCTAAGCATGGCAATGAACAAACACATGAAAATCCAATACAACCAAGAAACACAAAAGCATCTGGCTTTGTGTTTAACCCAACCATCATCAAGCTAATGGTGCAGTCATGTATAGCTTCTCCTTTTAACTAAATAATTAGCTCTTTTCTGATGGACAGCTTTATGCTTGGCCACACTGACTGTTTGCAGAAGCAGAGCTGACAGGCATGCCACGGTGGAATAACTTGGGCAGCTTTGTACAAACAATAACTTGTATAACAAGATTCCGAAAGCATCTACCCACTTCCTTTCTGGGCATAATCTCCTGTCCATTTCCCTAAGCTTTTGCTGGTGCACTGGGTATTAAAATATTGACAGCATCAACATGACAATGATGCTGACATCTACACCTGGCTCAAATTCTCAAATTAGAAGATTAGACAACTGTGAATACATTTTTTGAAAGAAGCTTTCAACAAATCACAGTAACATTTATTTTTTAATTTACTGTTCTGAAATTGTGACTATGGCTTATTTTCCACATATAATGCAATGTAACTTTTTCCGTTGACCCAAAAGTTCACTGTGTTGCTAAGATTTGATTTCTTCTTGGTCATGTGTCCTTTTAGTTTTAGATGCTCTTGTAGGTATTTTCTTTAGGTAGGAAGAGATTCAGACCAGAAGGCTAAAATTTTTCCACTATTCGGTCACAAGAAAACTTCAGTTACATGAAGGGATATTTCACATCAAATAAAGTTTATACTATGTGGCAACAGTTATAAATTCTGTAAATAAATTTACCATGCATGCTATTGTAAAAATCTGAAAGTCTCTGATCCTTATGTGTGGAAGAATGTATAAAGATTTCAATCATATCTAACCTCTAACATCTAGTTACAAAGTTGCTTCCTAACATGAAGATAGTCTGAAAGCAAATGGACACATCTATATTTTTTTAATTTCTTATTGTTGTTCAAGTACAGTTGTCTCCATTTCCCCCCACCACCACCCTCCCCACCCCGCCCATGTCTACCTCCCACCCTTGATCCTACCCCCATTTGGCTTTGTCCATGAGTCCTTTATACATGTTCCTTGACAACCCCTTTTCCTTTTCCCCCCATTATACCTCTCCCCCTCCTCTCTGGTTACTGTCAGTTTGTTCTTTATTTCAATGTCTCTGGTTATATTTTCCTTGTTTGTTTTGTTGATTAGGTTCCACTTACCAGTGAGATCATATAGTACACAAATATATTTTCCTTCTTTAGGAGGGACTGATGAATAGGGGTGGTTTGAGGTCCTGGGAATTCTCTAGAAAAAGTACGTCTTCTTTATTGTTATGTGAGACAAGGACCTTCAACCTAATTGCTAAAAATGTTATTTGCATTTTTGAAACATTGACTGTTCAGTAGTGGTTAATGGGTACGTAATTGTTTCTCTAATTAAATTAGGAAAATAACTAATCTTCATTATTAATGAGTTTTTTTACTTTATTAATTTATTGGGGTGACATTAGCTAATAAAATTCTATAGGTTTCAATCGTACAGTTCAACAGTGTATCATTATATTGTACTGTGTGTTCACCACCCCAAATCATGTCTCCTTGCATCATCATTGACCCCCCTTTTCCCCTCCTCTACCAAATGAATTTTTTAAAGAGGCTTTTAACTGAGGCGGTTAGTGACAGCTTGTTTACCTCCATAGAAGAGAGATGTTATTTTTCTTAATAGCCGTTTTATGGTAGATTTGGGTTATAATTTTTATTTTATTGTTGATAAAACTAGGCTGCTTCCTGGATCCACCTGAGAGAATAATTTCCAACTACACTGAGTTCAAAGATTATCTTTTATCTTGAAGAAATAAATTCTCCATCTCATAATGCACATATTTTTATGAAAAATAAATATCACTTCCAGTAATAAATCTTTAAATCTCAAAGACATACCCTGAGCTTTAGATGAGCAGTAAATTAACAGCAGCCATAACTTTACTAATGTAAAATATTACCAGAAAGATGCTTAAGCAGCACAATAATATGGTATAAGATCCAGCAGGAAAAAATTGCTGTTTTCAATAATGTCTGTGAAAATAGCCACACAAATGAATATTCTTAAAAAGATAGTTTAAGAATTATAGATTTTACACACACTACATAAGTAGACCTATAACCAGAACTACATTTCCTTCCTGTAAAATGTGAAAGTTAAATTAGAGTTTTTTCAAGATTCCTCTGATTCTCTAACTAGTCTCATCCTTAAAGCATTCGCCATCACACTTGATGGGGCAGAGACCCGGCACTGGAATGCCTCAGGGGAGGACACACAGCGGCATTTCTGCTTCCTTTTCAGCCTTCTTAGGCAAACTTAATCAGGTCTAGGTCAGACTGCCAGGTCCCTAGGAGAACCCATGGTTCCACTGGAAATCTACCTTCAGGATGTTCTGCATTTCTTAATAGTTCAGTAAACATCTGTCCAATGCACAGGCGGGTAGAAATCCAGGGCGCTGGGCATGGGCCAGGCCTCTGCCATCCCACCTCTCTCCCACAACTGTCAGTGAGTGTTCCTGCATGGGATGCTCGGGACTCAGGTGCATAGTTCCCTAGCTGTCCATGGCTTCCTTCAGAGTGTGATCACTAGCAGTGCACACACACACGAATGTCCATCAGTGTGCTCCAGGGCTCCTTCAACACGTGCAAAATTAAAACAAACATCAGCTACTGCCTCCAGGAAGTGCTATGAAGTAAGAAATTACTAGATACCAACAGCTTCTTTCAATCTGCTGATCATTCTGAGTTTTGTTTTATGCTAACTACTCAGTTAAATTTTTTCTGGCTTAATAATGAGGAGTTGTTTAATTCTATGTTTAGTTACTAATTTTATTATGCAAGCATTGGAGAAGTATAGTCTATTTAGCCTGGTTTAGAAGACATCTACTTTTCCACAGATCTGGATTTCTCTGGAACTTACTCACAGACGGACACTTCTTTTTGTGCCATCCACCATGTAGTTTCATGACTGGGACATTCAAGCCACTTATGGGGAACACGTGTCATTCTGGTGTGATTGCCCAGATTAGCTAAACTGAAGGCAAAAAGGGAAAAATGCGACATGGTATTCACATGTCTTTTGGTGATTATTATGATGTAATAGTAACTTAAAGGCAAAAATTAACTTTCTCCTTTTGGGGGGTATATTTTCTTTTTATAATTGAGTAAGTCCACACTGCTACAAATAACTTCTACCCAACCTGTAGCTCCCACTTCTTACATAGCTGACTAAATCACTGTGCTATTGCTTAAAATGGAAAATAGAGAAAACCCAAAGGCTTTTAATTTTTTTCTTTTGCAACAGAAAATCAGTATTTGGTACATACAGCAAATAAATAAGAAAAAGCAAAGTTAATACCTATGCATGAAAATTAAATCTTGAATAGGTAAATAAAATTAGAGTATGAAACCAAAATACTAATTTTAACAGAATTTTGCAACTGATTATTGTATTTAATAATCATAAAATAACAATGTAAGATATATAAGTGTATTTAAAATGTTGACTATGCCACACTGAAAGTAATGTTTTTTCTCACTATATAAACATATAGTGGAAAAGAATTCTAATTATAAGAGCTGTGTTCAGGTACATCAGAAGATAAACAGTTAAAAATATTTCAGTTTATATATTCCATGAAGAAAGATCTGCGAAAGCTAAAGAATGACCAATACCATTCAATAGATTATCAAAATCCTGAGGCATTGTTCTGATGCTGTAT
This sequence comes from Carollia perspicillata, assembly GCA_004027735.1. Taxonomy (NCBI): domain Eukaryota; kingdom Metazoa; phylum Chordata; class Mammalia; order Chiroptera; family Phyllostomidae; genus Carollia; species Carollia perspicillata. The sequence goes on along the minus strand of PVKM010006153.1, from coordinate 2,979 downwards.
ACACATGCCAGCCTTTTTGTCAGTTGGCAAACTTTTTGTCAATAAATTGATTACAATGAAAAACAGAGACAGAGTGAGTGAGAATCAAAGTTTGGTTTACTGCATTTATTCTATTTTCTGGCCTTACCGGCATCACACTTTCCTTGTTCCAGAGGAAATGCTCTTCCTCGTCCTCCACCGGCTCTTGCCTGTCCCAGCGGTACACAATACAGCACAGGGCCCTCCTGCCTAGCCCTAGAGTCGGGCAGCTGTTCTTTGCTGCTAATGAGAAAGAGGGAGAGCTTGAGAGAGGGGGCGGGTTTTCCAAGGCACCACTTGGGGGTTACAGAAAGTAGATCTACATGTTTGATATAGGGATAAATCTCTTGAAGCAATTTGTAAAATACAGAGTTAAGTATTTTGTATTTTGTTTTCATTTATATATCTTTCTACCTTTAAATGTTTTTCTTTCTCTCTCTAAAACAAAACGCTTAACTGAATTAAGGAAATCTGTAAGAGAAATTATTGAAATAAGCTTTTCCTTGGAAATGGCCTAATGACTCCTATGTAATATCAATAGCATAAAAGAGTTTAGCTTCTTAAGGAAAAAAACCATCCATTCCTATAGTTTTAGGATGGGTGTGGGGTTTCTTATGCATCATTTAAGAAACACACCCCATTTCCTTTAGGATGTCAAGGTGTTTTATGGGGTATGCTGGGCCCTGGTGACAGCTGAAGAACTCGGAATGTCTACACGATGGGTAACTGATTAACTAGTTTAGATGTTGCTTTAATGCTTATTTTGTGCCATGTTAGTTTCTATAACAGCACTCTCTGAGCTAGTCATTGAAGTTATAACTTTCATTTTTACAAAGCTAAAGCTATGTCTAGTTTCACTTTTTGTATTAAACCATGCTGCTTTCCTAAATAAGGAAAACGTCACCATATGCAGAGGGAGAGGACAAAATACAGCACGCTGCAGACCCAAACAGAGAACATTTCTCCTTCAGGTGTCATTTTGCCAGGACTTAGAAATCTGTCCTCTCTCAGGACCTCTGTCTTTAGTATAAGTGATGGTTGGCCTCCCTGAGGTCAAAAAGCACTACCTTAAGAGAGACACTTGCTGGAAGCTTTATAAATCATTAAAAGCAATTGCTGTGAGAAATTCAGCTCAAACTATGGACCATTTAATTTACTCTCCAGCTAAACTAAGCATAATATCAGAGCCAGAATTTGGAAGGCAGCAGGAAGATGTCTCCAGAACACAGAAGTAGGTTGTAAAAGTGGAGTTGAGTAATCTGGGAAACAATTTATCTAGTATTTATAGTGTATCTATCATTCACGACTAGGATTAATTGGTAGAAGAGGTTGCTGGAGCTTAATCAATGATATCAATCTATCTAGAAAAAGGAATGACTCACTTAAAGAAAGTGGTACACCTAGAATTCAGGGGGAAATTATAGTGGTAAAGGATGAGGGGTAAAGGAAGGGGAAGAGAGAAAGTTTAAACATGTATATTCAAGTCTTTAATAATGACCCAGGAAAAAGGGCATCCTGATAAACTCAAGAGCATGATTCAGGCTACTTGTCAGGTGGATGTTTTTGTTACAGACGGATAAGTCAATACTCTCAGATGGTCCTATGCTAGCCACAGGGAGAGTTGGTGTGTAAATAAACTACTTTGCTTCTTTCCATAGTTAGTATCAACACTCTGAAGACAATATGAATTACCTTGTATGCTTTCCTAGCTGTCTTACTCTGTGTGGGCAACTATATTTCTTGTTGAAAATAAATACAGTTGCATTTGAGTTTTTACAAGTACAACACCTCATCATTCTGAATGCACTTTAGAAAATAGTTTCAGTGTGCAAATTCAAGGCTAGTACAACTATGATGGTCATTTGAAATACTGCCATTCTGAAAAGTGCAGTTTTATTTTACACATTGGATGTGTGTGTGTGTGTGTGTGTGTGTGTGTGTGTGTGTGTGTGTAGAAAGAGAGAGAGAGAGACCCCATTGGGTCGGTCTCTCCCCGCCCCCATCACTGCCTCCTATGATCTTCCAGACACTGTTTGGCTCAAAGCCTTTCTTTCACCACACCTCTGCCACAGCCTGCCAAAGTGCTCTTTAGATAAAAAGTAGGCAAAACTGATTATTCAGGTTCAGTTTAAGGTTCAGAGAAACTTTGCTAGGAAATCTAACCAAGCAGTAGAAAAATTGCAGATCAGAGTTATAGCCAAAATGACCTGACTACCTGACACAGAATGAGGAACCTGCCAGGTCAGAGAATCCATAATCTTACATTTGCTGGCTTTGGAGGCTGCAAAGCTTGAGGAAAAAGCAAGCCAGCTCTTGAATTGCATCAGTGAAAAACACGTGAACTGAAGTGCTCTGGTTCCCAGTGTGTCCGTAGAGTGACAGCAGGGTGGCCTGACACTGCATCCCATCCAATGGTCACTTCACTTCTAAATTGGGGGGAGAAGTACAGTTTAGGACTCTTTTATTGTTGCATGTTTTATTCACTTCAGTCTTCACCAGAGAGATGCCATTCAGATGCCTGAGTGTAGGTCAGGCACCTCTCTGCAGCTGCAGCCTGAGTTCAGAAAGAGTGTCACTCTCCAGGGTTGCATTAACAAAACACCTCGGTTCTGCGTGTGCCAATTTTCCAATTTCCTGAAGCAGGGGTCACCAGTGCCCACGCTGCAGACCAGCTGTTAGGACCAGGGCTACAAGCAAAGCTCACCTGAGCTCCACCTCCTGCCCCCACCATCCGTCTTCCATAAAACTGGTCCGTGGTGCCAAAAAGTTTGGGGACTGTTGTCCTAAAGGACAATGAAATACACGAGGACATTAATATAACAATAAAACACCCAAAAGATTGAGGATTAAATACAAATTCACTTATCCGGCCCTGGAAAACTGATATATTTACTCACCCTGCTATGATCAGTCATGCAACCTGAAGGATAAGATCACATAATAAAACAGACAAACAAAACT
>PVKM010006152.1:0-45180 GCA_004027735.1 Carollia perspicillata | reverse complement strand
AGGGGCAGGGTGGTGGTGCTCTGACATGGTCTATAGCTATCCACTGGTTGCATTGGCCCTGGGATTTCCTAGGTAGTACAGACCAAGGTCAGCCCTGACCTGTATTTTCCCTGGGGCCACTCTGCCTGTGTTATAAAGCAATCTGAGATGGCTGCTACTTGTGCTGGGCTTAGAGATTCCCAGGTGAAGCTTACCTGTGAATCTAGGTTGGCTTCTGCTGGTGCTGGGCCTGGGGCTCACTGAGGCCAGCTGTTGCTTGTTTGATAGGATTTAGGAAGTTATGAAGCATGAATCAAGACCTGCCATTCATATGGAAAAGCAGCATATGAGCCAGGGCCAGGAAAAGCAACAGGGCCAGTGAGTTGGGTGGTACAGGGTGTCTGGATCCAAAGCAGGTCAAACAGTGTTAGCCTGGTTGATGGAGTCTCAAATACAGCATGAGCCAGCTGCCTCCATATCTCTGTGTGAGGAGATCTCAGAAAACGGTCAAAGGCCTCTGCTCAGCCCAATGCCAGATACTTAAGCCTCTCCCAACACGTGTCTAGTGCCCTTCAAGCTGCCATCGGGGCTACTGCAACTCAGAGGGAGTAAGTCTGAGTACGTGAGTCTGGGTGTGGGTTCTTTAAGAGGAAGTGCTAAAGGATCTAGCAGTTTTTTCCACCAACTCAATCCCCGCTGGTTTTTATAGCCAGAAGTTGTAGGGATTTATCTTCCTGCCACTGGAACCCTAGTCAGGAGAGCCTGGTGTGGGGTTGGGCCTGCTTGCTCCTTATATATCCCTCCTGAATTTTTATCCACCACAGGTAGGTGAGAGACCAGCCTGTTCTACATCTGCACCCCTTCTACCAGTCTGGATGGATGTGGTTTCTTTATTTCTGTAGTTGTCAGACTTCCATTCAACTTGATTTCTGATGGTTCTGAGTGATGGCTGTTCTATATTTTAGTTGTAACTTTGATATGGTTGTGCGAAGAGGCAAGCCATGTCTACCTACACCGCCATCTTGACCAGAAGCTCAGATTTCTGCATTTCTAATCTTTTAATCCTGCCATAAATATCTTTGTCATATGTCATTTCACATATTAGAATATATCTTTAAGATAAACTCCTAGGAGTGGGATTTAAGGTAAAAGAGTTTGTGTGAGGTGTTCACAGTACTCTGTATTATTCAAAGCACTTTTAAATACTGTGAAATATAATACAGAAAATTCCATCATGAGACATACAGATACTTAACAAATGACTATAAAGCAAGCACGAGTGAAATCTTACCAACACCTTTCAAGTCCCTCATATGCAGAGGGACTCACCTAACCCATATTGTCCTCCCAGAAGTAACTAACTACTACCTTTATTTTGTGACATTCATTTAATTATTGTACAAAAGCATGTATCTTGAAGAACTGTAAACCAAAGGGAAAAAAATTCAGGGTGCAATCTAAATACATGTGCAATCTAACTGAACATCATTTTCATGTTGGCTTATCTTAAGACAGTTTCTTGCTCTTATCTTTTCTCATGACTGCTGCTTATAAGGACCAACATAAAAATAACATTGGAAACAGAAAGAGGAGAGAGAGAAGTGGAGGTGAAATATAATTATTAAACATAACTGTACTCACCACAGGGCCAGTCTTTGCTCAATTTCCTTGAGAAAATTTGTATGAAATTTGTGCAAAGGTTCAAAATTTGGGAATATGATACTTTTCAATGTTTCAGGCATGGAGTCCTCTTTGCTCACTGTGCTCTGAAACCACTGGGAATAAAAAGAGCACACCTTTAGTTAGAAGCATAAAGATGAATGGTGAGTGTTTGCTCAAAAGCAATGCTGCAGCCAATTGTTCCTGAGGACAAAGGACTGGGTTTGTAGCATTTCTGGAGCATCAGGGGCTTTCAGGCCTCTCTGCTTGTGGCTTTTTTCATCAGACAGGGTGAGAAGCATCTGTCTCTTTCTTACCGCTTCCTGAGATTGGTTGCCAAAAAATTGCTGAAGTCAGAACAAATCTCTGAAAATGAGCAGGTCCTTAAATCAAATCCTCCATTCTGGCCAAGTCACTGCGTAATCACTAATTTATAGCACTGAACACCCCCTGGCTCAGTATTTTAGGAACTTCTATTTCTGCTCCTTTGTTAAAATGCTGAGCACTAAGGTGGCTGAACTAGAGATAAAGCCGCTACCTTCACACAATGCCAGTCATCCTGCTGGGGTAAGGCAGGGCTGGGTATCAGGATGTTTACTGAACATCTGCCCAAGGCCAGTCACCATACATGACATCCAGGAGGCACACAAACCTAATGATTTCACTGACCTCCAAAGGGCCAGTTCTTTCCCAGAAATCAGGGGTCATAAAGACTTCTACAATGCTTTAAATTTATTTCTAAGGCTGAGCAGAGCTCATTTAAAATAATAAAAGACAGTTGTCTGGCAGATTTTGCTGACATGGCTCAATTTATTATGAAAGATAAAAGGAGGCTTCTATTCCCTCTGAGCTCTCCTCTAGGCAAAAATAAGTACAGAATTTTCTGGACTCAAAGATGTGCCAGACCATAAGATGCACCTAGGTTTTAGAGGAGGAAAATAGGAAAAAAAATGTTGAAGCAAAACATATGGTAAAATATTTAATAACATAAATAACATAGGCCCCCCTGTCCCACAGCAAGCCAGGCACACTACATCAGGACTATAAGATGCACCCCCTTTCCTTCCAAATTTGGGGGAGAAAGTGCATCTTATAGTCCAAAAAATATGGTAGCTATATTTGACAATGGGCAAAACAAAATGTTCAGCATTAGTGCATGCAGAGAGTAACATGTTTAATTTCAATTTTTTTTGTAAGTTATGTTTTTCCTTTTTATTAAGACTTTATTTTTATTTATTTTTAGATGGAGGGGAAGGAAGGGAGAAAGGAGAAAGGGAGGGAGAGAAACATTGATGTGTGGTTGCCTCTTGAATGTCCCCAATTGGGGACCTGGCCTGCAACCCAGGCATGTGCCCTGACTGGGAATCAAACCAGCAACCCTTCGGTTCACAGGCCAGTGCTCGATCCACTGAGCCACACCAGCCAGGGCTGTATAGTTTTAATTTTATCCACTTTAGAAACATCCTGCCTCTACACTTAAAAAAAATCATAATTGTAAAAATTTTTATATAGCACATACCAAATTACATACACTATTACTACGTTAATTTCTATAAACCAGGACCAAACTCCTGTTAATTGAATTCAGAGAATCCAACTTTTAATTAGATCCAGCTTCTCTCCTAAAGCTGAGTATTAGTTGAGATAAATTATGTAGTTTAATGCTTTAGGGGAAATGTTACACATACCGAAGTGATGACTTCAAGATCCTTCAGATATGTCCTCTCAGTGGTGGATACTTCCTTAGCGATGAAGTACGCTTTGTCAGTTGGGAATCTCTGCGAAGTCCATAAAAAGAAACGAGACATAATTTTTGCGTATGAGTCTCTGAGAATATCTTGATTATGAGAAAGTGATACATCTTTTGTTAGCTGGTATCAAGTCTAATTGAACTCTTATTTATTCTTTTATTGTATGAGAGGTACTATGTATGAGAAGAGAATAAATTTCTAGGATGAGAAAACAGTCTAGGAGAATTTCCTTCCAAGCAAATATTACCCTCAGTGAAAGGCCTCAAATGAGTATGTTAGCCACCACTGAGGACTATTCATTCAAAATTGGGCATCTGAAAATCTAATTCATTAGTAAAACATCAGAATGATGCAGTCTTCAAGGAAATAAATGAAACAGAAACCATTAGCAGCAGCCTTTGTCCCAGGTGCCAGGCTGGTGGTGTTGGTGTTCAGGAAACAGAAGTCACATCATTTGTGGGACTACAAAGGGTGATTTACAGAAACAGATGAGGGTGGTGGTGATACCAGTGTGACTCAATTCTTTGGAGCTCATTGTTTAGGTGGGCAGGCAGCACCACTCTAGATCAGGTCAGTTATTTTTATTTGTTTTTGTTGATTTTAGAGAGAGAGAAAGGAAAGGAGAAAGGGAGGGGGGACATTGATTTGTTGTTCCATCTATTGATGCATTCATTGGTTGCTGATTCTTCAATGTGTCCTGCCCAAACATTGAACATGCAACCTTAGCATATAGAGATGACACTCTAACCAACTGGGCTACCCAGTAAGGGCCTGTTTTCTCTTTAAACAATAAGTAAAAGGAATCCCTTGGTGCTAGCTATCTTGCTTGCTTCCCAGAAGAGTCCACCCAATTCCACTTCTGGGGATATACACGGAAGCACTGAAAGCAGAGACCTGAATAGATACTTACAGACCCATGTTCCTAGCAGCACTATTTGCAATATCCAAAAGGAGGAATCAACCCATGAATGGACAAACAAAATGTGGTATATCCATACAATGGAGTATAATTCAACCTTAGAAACAAAAAATTGTGACACATGCTACAACATGGATGAATCTTGAGGATATTCTTCTGAGCAAAACAGACTAATTGAAAAGGGATAAGTAGTTTAGGATTCACTTACATGAGTTATCTAGAGTAGTCAAATTCACAGAGACAGAAAGTAGAATGGTGGTTTCTGGGGGGTGGGGTGGGAGGAAGGGAATGGAATTATCATTTAATGGGTACAGAGTTACAAAGTTCTGGAAATAAATAGTGATGATGGTTATATGACGTAAATGTACTTAATGTTACTGAACTATACCTTTAGAAGTGGCTAAATGGCAGATTTTATGTTATGTATATTACTACAATTAAAACAAAGAATAACATGCTGTGTGTACTAGTCCCCGCACCTTTCTGCGGCCTTCCTCCTCGTCATCAGTCCGTGGGCATGGTTGGTCATTCAGCAGTGGGCTCACCAATGGGGAGGCCTGCTTGGTGTCTGGGCTCAGGTTGGGAGACAAGATCAAGTTGGTGGGCACAGCTCCTCCCTGAGAGTTGATGGACAGCTCTGAAAGGTGAGGGCTACCAGTCAGGGAGCCTGTTTAGGGATGAGAAGTTAAAAAAAAAGTAATTCTTCTAGGACCTGATTTCTACTTATAATTTTCACCTTTTTAAATGTTTAGAATCTTGACTACTCTGTGGCAAATGATATGCTTCATTATTTTCTAGTTTTTTTCCCCCTAAGTTGCAACTGCCTTAATAATAAAGATACCATAGTATGAGTAATTCAGTGGAGCCTCAGTTATGTGATTAATGATAAGGCAGAGCACTCTGCTTAGAGAATAATTACAATAAGTTAAAAGCATAGTGTATCCCCAAACAGAATCTTCATCTCCTAACTACTGCCTTCCTTAGTTTCTAAGAATTACTTAAGAAAGACACAGTGTCTATATTACTGCGAGACATGGGAAATGACTACAAAATAGAGCTACACTAATAGGGAACTAAATGACTGGTACACTGAGGACAGACTACATCTTGTAACAACAGGCTGCAGCTAAAGAAAGCTAAAGCAGCTAACTCCCCATTCGACAAAGAACAGAAGCAAACTTGTTATACCTGGTGATGTCACTCCATGTCTCTCTCACTGTTTGGGACAGAAATACTAGCATCACATTTACATGCAAAGATGATCATTTAAAAATACAAAGCTGGAGGTCATTAAATTACCCCAAGTTCCCTTTATGAGTCAAAAAGTGACAGGTAATTAATTATTCCTCTGAAAAGGGTACCATATTAAATAACATAGAAATGTATAATTACCCATTATGAGTCAGCCAAAAGGAGATGATATGTACATGAAACTCTTTACCTACAGAATTTTGCAAATATCAATAAATGAAACCATGGAAGCTAAACAAGATATTTCAAATATACCTCTGACCTAAGTGTTTTTACCTAATGTAGATTTGTGAGAACTAGTATCAGGGTAAACCAAGTTAAAGCAGCCTACAGTCCTGTTTGTTACCATTATAAGGAAAGACGATGTAAATATTTTCTCCATTTTCCAATATACAGTTTCAGCTAATTGCTACTCCACACACTATCAAGGATCTTGGAGAAAAAGATGAAGTGCTATTTTCTTGACATCTACCCTCTCCCTCTAGATTGTCCTGTTTTGAAATTATAAGATAGGGCAGCCTAGAATAACGTAGGATAGTAAACTTGATCCCAGTATGAATGAATCATGAAGAAACCACCACCAGGCCCCAACCAGTCCCAGGCGAATCAGCTAGCTGTGTCACGAACACATGGGTGATAAGCTATCACACCCAGAAAAAACAATGGAAAGCATGCATCCTGCCCACTGATTATTGGTCACTACAATGATCTTTGAAGAACAAGGTTAGAAAATGTGAGGAAAAGGCAGAGTCAAGAAGTCCACATTTAAAAATCCCTCCATTTAAATCCTGGCATTTAAATATACAATTACTGAAATGAAGTTCTGTTGTTAGACACAGACCCAGTTGCCCACACACCACCAGCCCCAGTGAAATCCAGAGAAAAAAAGCCAGAAATTGCTTCATAAATGTCAATTTTATTGACACTAGTGCACAACTGAATACAATAAATTCAGAAGAATTGAAACTCATAAAATGGATATGGTGACAACAATTAGAACTGCAATTGTTTCAAGGTACTACACTATTCTCTTTTTTAAAAAAATCACAAAAATGTTACTACTACAAATAAGAATTAGAAAAAAACAGATTCTGGCAGTCTGGAGATCAAAACATTTCATGCCTTTGTGACTTGCTGTTTGAGAGTCCCTTTTTATTTGTCCATCATTATCTGATAAAATTTGGGGGCTTACCGTCAGCTCTCACACTGTGCATGAGATCAGATGAGGCAGTTATAAGTGAGAATGTGTTGGGCCTTGATTTTGCAGGGACATGGAATAGAAAAAGCATTCACTTCATCATTTAAAGAGTTGAAACCAAGAATAAAAAAGCAGTTAAAAGGCTAGCTTGAAAGAGGAGTGGGGTTTGGGGTGGGGAAACAGTACCAATTAGCCCTGGACAACATCCAGCAGCAGTAAAAAAAACAACTGCCACATAGTGAGGGAAAAAACAAGGGTGAACACACTCAAGTACAACCACTTTCTGCTCTCCAAAGGTCAAAAGCTGTTGCCCTTGTGCATTTCCCCAGGGACACTTCTATTTAGTAGACTGAGCAGGCAAAAAGAATGAGCAAACAGACCAGGTTTCCACTGTGCCAAGAAGACAGGACCCATTTCAAAGAAGAGAGCCACCTAGAAGAATCCCTACTGGACCATATCAGAGACAGGATTCAGAAAATGGGACACTGAAAGTAAACTTCACAACAACCTGTGTTCCTAGGTAGAGTAGAGGACAGCCCCAGGTCAGGCACAGGTTGTTGGGTAAAAGCCTCATTCACTCATGTAGCCTAAAGATATATGTAACCATTGGCTTTACATGTGTTATATACAGTGTTGGAGGATGACAAATTACGGTGGCCCATTTCTATTTCCAGAGTGGCTACTTCAACTCGTTTGTTGGGGCCTAAGAAATGCCAGGCAATGGGTGTATTTACACTGCTAGACCAATAAATAATAGATACCAAGCAGACTGTTCTAGAAATCTATCAGCAATTCTAAGGAAGGGAAAGGTTCAAAACTCTGAAGTTCATGTTTGCTCATTTGAGCTGCATCCATGGGGAAGAGCCCTCTTCTACCCTTGCAAGATAAACTACTCAAGGCTTTGAAAATGTATAGGTGACAGGGCCCAAACAAAAACATTTAGCTCATTTACCATTCAGCAATCAATGAAATAGGCTGACTAGGGTACTTAGTAGAATTTAGCACCTTAACGAGTAATTAAAATTCTCTTCTGACTTTCAGTCAGTGTGTGATAATGGTCTACAAACTGGTGCCCACATTGGGCCTGCCTCTGGGTAAGAGTGAAGAGCTCAGTCTTAAAAGAAAGTCAGTAAATAAGGTGACAGTTACTAGAACTACATGTAACCAATTTTCACTAAAATAGTCCATCTTACAAAAAGAGCTAGACAAAATGAGGCTGCTTGACTTAGCCTGTTCAAATTATTGCAGCCTGTGACCTGGTTTGAAGGCACACCATTGCTACTCAATGAACGTACTAATGCCTGCGTATTGTCTTTTTTTCCCCCTGTGACAAATTGACAAAAAAAATTTCTTTTAAAAGGGACTCTAGGTAAATAATTTGGGGGTCCTTTTGAGAAAGCACCTGGGTATTAAGGCAATAGATGAAAGAAGTTGGAAAAGATTAGAAAAAGGTCAGTTATACCCTGAAAGTCTGGAAGCTCTCATTCTTTTTAAAAATTATTTTTCCTATTTCCAGAAATTGCCTGGTATTTTTTTAGGCATTCACTTATATTTTCAGTTAATAACTATTAAATCCTTCACTTCTTCCACATGATTTCTCCCCTGTTCCACGTCCTACTCCCTGTCATTCATCTGTATTGAGAGGACTGAGTTTAAGGCACCCCCTGCCCCAGCCATGGACTGGAAATGCCTTCACTAATATTGCTCTCAGGGAGGCATTTCTGCTAATCACTTTTTAAAGTCTTTTTAATTGTACACATTCTCATGGCACAAACAATTATGGAACTTCCAATTAGCACTGCCATATTTATGGATTTCAATTTATTATCCACCCTAGACACAGGCTTAGCTTCTCTGTCTTTTTAATGCAAAACACACTCACAATTCTCCTTTCCTGACTTCTCTGGGAAAGATGACTTTGCAGCATCACCCAGCACTGGAGCATCTCCTGACCAGCTTTTCATCAGTGGCACATACACAGTGGGAACACAATCTATGATCAACAAGCCAAATTCCTCCTGCCTGTTCCTTTCCGGGATGCGGCACAAACTGCCCAGGAACTATACACTTCCTGTGACTATAATAAAGGCTGAAGAGCAAATTCAGACAAGTGTGGGAAAAGAGATTTTCTTGTATCTATTCAGTGTTTTAAATTGGGCAATAATTTTATAATCTTCATTTTTAAAAAATAGATGTTTGTTTTTCCTGTTAAGAAAACTAGAAAACATGACAATAATTTAAAAAATAGTATTCACAGATTTGTTAAACAATATTTAAATATGTAAGAATGAGAATACTGAAGAAAATAAGAATATTGATCACTTTCTCAAGTCTTCTTTTCAAAATCTTAGAAAGTACTATTCTTTTAAAAAAGTCAATGCTGCCCTAACTGGTATGGCTCAGTGGGTTGGGCGTCCTCCCACAAACTGAAAGGTTGCTGGTTTGATTCTGGTAGGGGCGCATGCCTGGATTGTGGGTCAGGTCCCTGGTTGGGGGCATTCAGGAGGCATGTGATTGATGTTTCTTTCCTTCTCTTCCTCTCTCTAAAAATACATAAAATCTTTTTTAAAAAGAAAGATGAAAAAAGTATATTGATTCTTCAATTTTCCCTCAAATAAATAACTTTATTTGGCATGCTTCTAGATTCCACCCATCTATCATGATTTGTTTCCTGTTATTTGGTCCTAGAATATAGATTTTATCTCTATATACCCAGAACATGTTCCAAAGGCACATATAGGAAATACATTACAGGGTAGGTTTTCATCTGTTTTTTTTAAAGTCTCTTTTTAAATCCATTATCTCCCTCTAGAAGAAAATTCAATGAACTCTCTGTGAAGATTGTCTGCATTTGAAAGCCATTTATAAAAAAAAAAATGTCAGTATTGTGTTGAATAATGGGTCATCTCTAGAACTGGCAGTTTCAGTCTGATAATTTAGCTGGGTCCCACTCCAATGGAATATGTGAAAAAAAAAAAAAGCTGACAGTTTTATTGAAATTACAAGGTTCCACAAGAAAAACTAGATTATAGGATTACCAATCATAGTGGTGGTGTCCTCTTCCTGATAACTTAGGCTGTTGAAGGTAATGTATACATGCTTCTTAGACCAATTCCTTTAAGAAAAGTTTTACAAACAGCTAAATATCAACTTCACCATTCATCATCAAGCAATTCAGAAGTGCAATAGTGATGCCACTTGCAGAGAAATAAAGAGAAAAAATACCACCAATGGAAAATGATAGTGAATGTACTAGCTTGTTCTGATTTATGGGGAAAGACAAAGGATAATTTCCGTTATTAGAACATGGTGACGGCAGCGTTTGGGTTGGGGAACATGGTGCTTCATACAAATGAAAAATACCAACTTGCATTCATGCCAAAGCTTTAGCCATCAGTGGGAAAGAACAGCTACAATTGACAGTCTTTACAGTAAAATACCTGTTAGGACAAGTAAAAGCCTCTTCAGTTTAGATTAACAAGAAATATTAATATCATGCATACACTGTTACATGAGTTTGACCTTCCATGCTTAAAGAATCACCAGGCTCATTGTTATTAGAGAAGCTGGCAACCTTTCTAGTGGTGTAAATCCATGCTTTATTGAGATACTGCGCCCTTAGGCCATGGAGAGAAGATGAAACCAGAGAGCATCTGTGAGAGCCTACATTTTAGGTATGTATCACAACTGAAAACAGCTTATTGGCCATGCATGTCCAAGTGGGGCTGAGCTAGGTGAGGTCTTCTCTATGTTTACTCCCACACCCCTCCAAAGCAAATACACAACTAAATTTTGTTATAGATATAAACTATGTAAAATTCTCCATTCCCCCTTGAATAGATGTTCCCATTCAGAGTAAGAAGCCAGTCCTTTGGTTAGTTGCCTGAGCTGCCCTATGTAAGCTACAGTCACAGATGCTCTCTCTGTTTTCTTGGATGCTCTCCCCCAGCCACAGTGATTCTGCTCACTTCCAAAGACTGCCCTCCCGCGCTGCCCCTATGCACACAGTACAAAGTTTAGGCTTATTAGAAGATGAAATGAGAAAAGTGAAGTCTTCTATTCACTTTCTATTTCCCCACCCTTAGTGAAACATGGCACCACCCAGTGTTAAAGCTTGCTGTTCAGTGAATAGGATCACTGTATTCTGGAGGAAACAAGTATTCCAAGTACAAATTGGTATTCAGCATTGAAAAAAAAAAAAGACATCAGACAGTGCTCCAACAATGCAGGGAACAGAAAGTATACCATGCTTTGAGGATAAAGACAGAACATTGGGGGGAAAAAAGCTTTTTCCTCCTAGATAGGTACATGCTGACAAAACAGTACATATAATGGAACAACAGAAAAATGCTGTCTTAAATTTATTAAACAAATGACAAAAATGAGAATGAAGTCCCCAGCCTTTTCTATTTTAAAATTAATTTGGTATATTAGAAATTTTTAATAAAATATTTTCTCTATAGTATTAAATATACACACAGAGAGAACAGAAGAAAATTGGATTAATAATATAGGCCAAGCTTGTGAGATTTGGTTAGTCAGGTTTTCACAGCAACTTTCCAGGCAGAAAGGGGGTGGAGCATAAGGGATTGAATCCATCAGCCATTTAAGAGCATGTGGGGAGGGCAGCAGGTGTGTGTTCTTCACTAAGGAAAACCTATCATCTTTGGTCTTTCTATATACCACTGTAGGCAGAGGGACAAATACTTGATTCTTACAAAGGAACTGAGGCCCAGGAAAAAAATAACTGCAGTTGTTAGCCCAGTTTCATGACCCAGAAAGCCCATCCACGAGTAATGACAGGCCTATCACCACACCACTGCAGGCTCCAAAATGACACTTCTATTGTTTCCTGGTTGAAAGTCAGTTTATAACTAAGCAGGAGCATGGCCTCCACAGCCCCCAGTATCTCCTTTGCCTCTAATTCAAAAGTAGAGTTAATCATTTTCCATGCTTTTTACCACATACACACACTTCCTTCCTTCCTTAATGCCCTTGGTTTGTATTCCATTTTGCAGTGATTTCTACTCTTCAATACTCTGAAATCGTCAGCCCTAGCCCCAGTAGTAAGCTCAAGTATCTTCAGTACCATTTTTATGACTGCATTAATAGCATTAGTCTTGCATATATCCCATGTCAACAGTTGATTTTTAATTCTCCCTGCTTTCAGATATAAAGACATGTTAGAGTAACCTGATCTGGAACCCACATGAAGAGGCAAATGAGCTACCTTCCACCAGAAGTTATAACCATATGCCAAGGGCCAAGATCCTGCTGCAGGCAGTTTCCAGGCTAAGCTGTGAAGCCTGCGTCATTCAGTTGATCCAGTGAAATGATCCTGACCAAATCAGAGTCTGTTCCATTTGTAAAGCTTCCAGGAAACGATGTTCTAATTCTTCACTAGCTTCTACCAGGGTGTTTAATTGCTTTCACTGGAAAAGAAAAGAAGTTCCTTATGCTAGAAGTTTCATCTATGATTTTTGAAGCTATATTTTATTTTATGAAGAACTTTCTTTTCAAAGTAAGACTCTACTCAACTCCTCCCAAATATTTATAGGGCATACAAATTACCATTTGCAACTTTTCTTCATAGGGCAAATACTTGAAAATCTCTAGGTTACAAACCAAGAAAACAGTAAATAGCCCTTTTCAATTGTGCATCTAAACAGGTGGCAACCAGGCCACTTTTAATCTTTGATGTTGACAACACTGGGCCAAATCATCAGGAACTTTTTTTTCATTATTATCACTTTTTTAAAAATAAAATGAGCACTGCTACATTAAGTGACATGCTTATTTTGATCTAAAAGTCATGGCTTAATTTTAAAAACCAGCAACTAGTGTTAGAGGTATGCACAAATGTATACTAGAGTCCCTGTTTCCCTTTAACTTTCACTCAACTAAACAGAAACAGATGAAATTAAACTAACAAGGAAAATGCAGCACCAATAAATTCTTTAATGTTGCCATAGTAAAATTCTTTAATCACTTCCTGCTGGTAGAAGTTCATTTACTAGTACCTTCCCTCCCATCTGATCATACATATTTGGCTAACGTGGCTGAATGTCAACATCACTTTAGAGCTACTTGCAATGGATTATTTTGAAATGTTCACTTCTTTCAGGTTCAAAGAGACTTACTCTACTGCACAGAAACTCTTTTTAAATTTGAGTTATAAAATTTGTAGAAATAAAAGAGACTCATCTTATGAAACTAGAGGTAGGCCAGCCTTAGGGTAACTAAGCTTATTACTATCAGAAGAGGAATATTTATGTACTGCAAAGGAGAAATTTAGCAAAAAGAATCCTTCTTGGGAAGGCAACTCTGAGATCTCTTTAAATTCTGACTAATAAGAATAAGGACCTACATAAAGAAGAGTGATTGAGATAGAAGCAACTCAAATCTAAGGATGAAGGTTTTTCTTAATCCTCTTAATTTAAGGCTGGGCTTAGCAGTAACAGATTTACTCACTAAAGGCTACAACTGCACCAAACCTAGTCTGTGTTGAAATATGGAAAAACAATTTAAGTGGAAAAAGCTGATTGAAAGCATGTGAACACTAATTATAGATATAAAAGAGAAAGCTATATACACATTCCCAATATTTTTAATACAATTTAAAATGACAGTTAAATATTTTAATCTTTTCTTCTTTTAGAAACTGCTTGGCAATACAATCAAAATGAATCCAGAGCTAATAATGCAAGCTGAGTTTCTGATTCAATTGAGGACAAACTCGATTTTGTATACTTGGTGGAAATTTCATGAGAGTCATGCTGTATTTTAGTTTTGCAGGCATAGTTTATTTTAGCATTACTTGGCTTGAATCTTCACAGAAGTTCTGGAGAATAAAATTGGGATTACTAACATTTTAAGTGCAGGCCACACAGCACAGTTTGGTGAGATAAATCTATGAGAAATTTCCAAATATGAATCACATACTTGGGTAAGAAGCTGGCCCGCAGACTTTCTTTAAGTGAATACCTAATAAAATATTGTCAATGGCATACACATGACTGTTAAAAGAGCTGCAGCAATTCATTTTAAGTTCTGGAACTTGTTAAATGTATTTCTTTTTTATTTTACCTTGAACAAGCAGCAACAAAATCAACTACAAAAGGGTCTACAATTTACATATTTTGAAATGCTATCTAATCAAATATATTAATGCAGGGAGGCCCTGGAGTAGCCCTGAGTGGCTTGAAGATTTATTTCTCTATATGGTTTGTCTTCCATTCAAGGCCTTACAATATCATTTCAGAGAGTAGCTATTAAGTGAAGACCTGGGTACTCTGCTGATTCAGATCTCTATACTAGCTATTCTTAGAAAAATTCACTGACGAGTCTTAGAAACCCCTTTAAAAATCTGAAAGAATTCACAGGTCTCTGATCCCTGTTGTCTATTCTTCATCTCAACACCCTTCACCCCATCTTCCTGCACTTTTATGTCAACTTTATGCATGTGCATGTCCTCTTTATGCCACACTGTGAGATTCTGGGGGCCAGGTAAAGACCTGGGGACCAGAGTCGCACAAAAGGTAGGGGGCATGAAGGTGGGATGCTGGAGTCTGTTGGCTTTCCTTGATCAACACACAGAGAAAGACCATATCACCTCAGCGAACTGGCTCAACCAGGCTCAGAGAATGCTTACGTTTACTCTCCCGCCAATGCTTGGAATCTATTAGTGCAGGACAAGCTCCTCCAGAGGCAATTAGTGAATATTCTCAGCACTTAAGGGTATGTGGCTTTTGAACCAACTACACCCTTTTCCTTTTAAGCACCGTTCACACACCTGGATCGCTGCTTTCATAAATATGGGCCAAGAGACAAAAATTGAGTTGCTTGGCTGGTACCAAAACAAAACAAAAAACTATAAGCAACCCTGAAAGTGGGAAATCTATTCATTACAGAACCGAGTACTCCACCATTGATCAGCTCCTTTTAAAACACTTCAGATAAAATCACTTCTTTAAGAAAAAGCAAAACAAATTATTGGAGCCTGCTTGGCTTTGGAGGTTTACATTTGATGATTTGCATCATATCCTGGGTAAGTTAATACCTATCACTCATTTACATTTCATTATCAGGTTGCTTTATAATTAGATGTAAAAAGAAAACTCATTTGAACAAATCACCTTCACAAATAAACTACAGGGTTGCAAATGTGAAGTCTGCTTAAATCACATTTAACTAGATTTTTATATAGTAAATTGCTATCTTTTTCTAAGTCCAAAACAGAATATGCAGAAACATGTTATAACTGCAAAAACCTCATGATATAAAAAGCAATAGTTCTTTCTACCTAGTATAAACTATTATTACTTAAATCTACATGATTACTGGCCTGCACATTATTTTAATTATTAATCCATACAATATTTTCAAAAATTAAAATATTGACTCAGAAAGGTCCTACTGCATCAAGATGTCACAAAAAGTGAAAAGCTGAAGTCTAGAGACAGGGTCAAGTTTGAGCTTTGTCACACTAGCTGCGTGACTAGGTGATATCTCTTAACTTCATCTGAACAAGGTTTCTCATCCAGAAAATGAAAGTGATCTCTAAGGTCCCTTCTAGTTTTAAAATTCTGTGACTCTGTTACATATATAAATCTAAAGCAAGACATATATAAATTACTTTAATGAACACCTTTCAAATTATCGATTTGATTCATGAATCCTGCACTGAATCAAATGATTAGGAAGATAAAACAAAAATTTGTTTACAAATGGATTAAGTTCTCAAAATTGTTAAAACAAACTTCTTGACGTGCATATGGACCAGAAATCACTTGTGAACCACAAGGTCAGTCAATACTGCTATCCATGATATGCTGCTGCCAAATTTTACTCAGTTTCCCGAACAAGTTCATTTCTTCCTCTGTGAGAGTCATGTGATGAGTTTAGTAAGGCCACTGGTGTGGTAGCACACCAGGGATATATCCTTCTTATAACTCTTTTAATAACTTTGTAGTTACTTAGGATGTAAATATTTGATTCTACAATTCATCTTTATATAAAAGTATCAAAGACTAAAAAGTACCAAATAGCAGCCATGAAAAAAATTTCATTTGTGAAACTTTTCTTACTCTGAAAACATGCCAAAAATTCAGCTAATATTTTAAATATATTTCACTGGTTCTAGAAGGCAACTGTGTATGATTGAGAAGTGACTCTTAGCTACCTAGCAGAACCACCTGGAGGCCCAAGTGGTACCCCAGACTAATTAGATCAAAATTTCTAGGGTCAAGGTCCAGGCATTACCAATTTTAAAATATGACACTAAGGCTGAGAAATAATGAAAGTTAAAACTAGGCTCTCTTCTATCTAAAATACAGGAATGCTAGGTAAAAGGCACTGGCACAGGTGGGCAAGATTTAAAAAGAAATCAGACTTCTCACTACTCACACTTTTCTTCTTCCTGAACAGAGAAACACCAAAAGTGACTTCCCAAGAAAAGACACCAGGAATGATCCTTCTCTGTACTTTGCACAACTTAGAGGCAGACATTTTGTTTGTTAACCTGCTGGTGACAAGTACCTACTGCAAGGACTTACTTGCTTCTGCATCATCACTAAGCAGCATTTCTGATTCAACAAGGGATTCGGACAGCCAGAGTTATAGCTTCTTAAAAAAAACCAATTTGATCCACCAATGCAAAGCCAAACCAAATCAGCATTCCTGTGTAAATTATAGTTCATGAAAATTTGACAACCTTTATATCATTTTATTTGATTGAAGTCAGGAAATATGAAATAACTCCAAATTCTTCTGATTAAAATATTCATTACTCTTCACTAAGTTTTCACCAACACAATCTAAACCAGCAATCAACTTACTACATTTGGCCTTGAATTTTGTTAATTCCTCACTTTATGAGGCACAGAAAAGCAGCCCTCCTTTTCAAGAAGGGGGAAAGGTAAAACCAACAACTTTCTGGATCTCAATGACACTTCAGTCAAAACATTCCAAAAATAGGAGGGTGATGTGCACACAAAATTAAACACACACAGAAAATTTCCACATAAATACAACACACTATAGGCATGACCAGATTCCTAATGAAGGATGTCAACTAGAAAGATCAACAAGCTCCTGATAACTTGTCATTATGACTTACTATTTATCTTGACAACCTTTTTTGGAATACAAGCCACCATGTAGAGTTTTGTTTTTCTGAAAGATTTCAGAAGTCAGGCATGCCCTATCCAAACAAGTGTCTGTCCAAAACTTCCTCTAACAAATGTTTATTAAAAATTAACAAGTCATTAGAATAGGTATTCTCCACTGAAGCCCTGGCCTCCTGACTTTAGGTTCCTGACTCTTGAAGACGTGCCTTCTAGTTTCCTCATTCATCTTCCTCTTGCTCCTCACTCAAATGCAGGCTACCCAAAGACTTATTACTTCTCAGCATGGGAGGGAGACTCAGCACTGCTGTATTACCAAACATGAGGGGATGGCTTGAAGGGTTTACCATGTCAGAGTCTGAATCACTGGATTCAGTCCCACTGCTGGTAGAGCCTTCAGTTGTTTGCAGGGGTGCCAGCTGGTCTGCCATGCCACAGGCACGCCCTTTCTGCACCATGAGGACCTTTGAGGTGGGACCCAGGAGAGGTGTCCCATTAGCCAGCATTCTACCTTCTAAACCAGCCAGACTGGCCAGTTCTCCCTCTTCATGGCCACCAAGCCTATCCATTGCCTCTGGGATTGATGTTACCTGGCTAAGGATGAGTGGATCTGTCTCTGACTTATTATATCTGGGAAGATTTTGTAAGCATGGCCTTTGTAAGATGAGGGAACAGTTTTCATAATGAGGACCCTGACTCTGGAGAGTATCTTCTCCCATCCTTCTCTCTGTAAAGACATGTCTGTTTTTGGAAACATAGCCTTGAGACCCAGTCCTGTCCCAGCTGATATTAGGACTTGAACTTCTGCTGCTGGGAGACAATGCTGTGGCCAGGGGACTGTGACTGCCTGAGCCCCTGAACATCTCATCTATCAGAGAGCTATGTCTTGGGAGTCTGGGGCTTCCACTCATATCAAAGGTGATGTCTGCTGAATTGTCATCAAGCAATTCTTTAGAAGGAGGCTGGGAAGACTTCACAGAGTGAGGGGATGCCCTGTGCCTAGCTTCTATTTGCCTCTCATCCCTGGAGAGCAGATAAACACCACTGGTCAAATCACCCTCATAATTGTCATTTGTTTGGGACTGTGACTGGGACGTTTGTTCCCTGAGAAGATCGTATTCACTATCTACATCACTGCAGTCAATGAAAGGAATAGAAGTGCTGCTGCCTCTAGCAGCCCTGGATGCTGGACCTGTTGGCTGCTGGGGCTGAGGTTTATTCTGCTGGGTCCTATCCTTAATGACTTCCTCCTCTTCCTCTGTTGTTGCCTTCATGCCTCCAAAGGCCTTCTTGTTACCCACTGGGCTCTTCTGCAGAGCAGGGCTTTGGCGTGACCCACATTCGGTGGTGGAAACTTCCAGTTCCTTTCTTTGCTGGCAGCTCTGGCCACGTGGGGATTCAGCACCTTCTCCAACTGTAAGGCTGGCTCTCTGCTGAGCCTGGGCGGGGTGGGGGCAAGAAAAAGATGAAGGAATGGGAGAGAAAAGGTAGATTGATACACCAGAGTTGAGAAAAAAAAAAAAAAAGACATCAGAGTCTACTTTATTAACTCCTCTTTAAGCTTTGAGCAGCTGTAAGTATCACCAAATAAAGGCTGCCTCCATGGTATTAGGACAGAGCACTCTGACAAGAAGCAGGCACTCCTGAGTGTGATTGGTCAGTATCCAGAAAGCTCTTTCAGGGTATGGAAACTGACAATGCAGGGTCCCCAGCAACACATGTTAAGCAGTGTCTCTGCTTTCTAGGACCCATAGTCTCATACTGGGTTTCCAAAGTGTCTTTGAAATGAGTCCCTGTAGGCCACAGGCTTCTTTAGGAAGCATGAACAGGATCAGAAGATAACACTTCATGGACCCCAGAAGGCAAGTTGACAAGTATTTCAGATAAATGACAAAAAGACTTCTTTGTTTATACTTCTAAGACTAGAATGAACAGATTAGGGGGTCTTTTTGGATTCACACAGTGAAATCTCCTTCATGTTCTTTCTCAACAATGTTCTTATTCTCTCATAGAGAAAACCCTGAAAACCCATCCAGAGACCAACTCCAGGGAAAATGACCTCTTGCCACCCTGAGAGAAAGAGTGATAATGTCTCTTGTTGCAACTATGGTCATTGCCCTGTAACACAAGCCCTGGGAGCTCACCACCCAGTCCATTGCCAAAGAAAAGTTCTGACTTTGGCACCAAAGGGGAGCTATACCCATCAACTGCAAAGCAGTTGATCTCTTCATAGAAGTATGTGCATTAACTGGAGGATGGGCTCTACCCTCCTGGCTTTCATGGAATGTTCCACCCTCAGCCAAGTAAAGGCCAACAGAGCAAACTTCTCCATGGCAAGAACATGGGAGGGAGGACAGGAAGTCAGCTGAAAAGGACATACTCCAGGGCTACTGAGCCCAGGATGGAGGTATGCAATGCACAGAGCATGTATCTGCTCAAAGTCAGGGTACACAACTGGACTCTCCTCTGGGAAACACCACCAAGGGTAAAGGGTGGAAACTTGAAAGCATGCTATGAAATACAGAACTCAGCAGAGGAAGTCAGGTGAAAAACAGAGGTACAGCATTGTATCACCATTACTGACTTGTTTTGGCACTTCTGAATTCGGCTCTGTAGGCTGCACTGCAAGGCTTCGGATGGAATGAATCTTGCTGTGTTTCCTTGGGGAAAACACGTAACACAGCTAAAGTTAGGTGAGTTGTATTTTTTTTCCTTAATGAAAAATACCAGCATTAGACACTTCCTAAAAAATGAAGGTACCCAAAATAGTTTGTATAAATGCTCCCTGGAAACAGACCCAGTCACCTTTTCCACAATTCTTGCAGGTTCCAGGATTACTTAAATCTTGAAAAAGTTCTCAGCAATCCCCTGTTCCCATTTGAGGGGCATAGCCGATTAGGAGCCCAGCAATGGCACACTATCTAGTTATAAGAAAAATCACTGGGAGGAAGAAGTTAGGGGGCCTACATATGCTCTAAATTGCTAGCTATAGTCTAATGAAATCAATTTGTGCTTTTGGGGTAATAATTTTCTAGATAGGTTTTATGACAGAGGTGTTAAACTACACTAATCAGTTAACTCTTTCACAGTATTAAGTTCAGAGGAGAAGACCTGCACTGTGAATGAATTTATAGACTCAACAGTAGAAGAAACTGGCTTTAATGCCACTAACTCCTTTCTCATAATTCCCCTTCATTAGTCTGTCTCTCTCCTCTCCAGTGAACAAGCATTAGAAACTTCTCAGGTACGCAAATAGCGTGAAATTGTATAAACATTAAATTCAATGTACAGCCAAATTTTCTTCAAAATACTCCAAATTAATACTCAAAAGTTTTGCAACATCCACAGTCTGAATCAGAGAACAAGCTGGACCACTTCTATGATTGTCAAAAGATTAACCATGGATTATCCAAGGAAATTATGGGACTTGTTGTATCAAGGTAAGCATGCAAATAACCTTCTGAACATTACATTTCTGGGTACATGGAGGGAGAAAAGACCCCAGACCTGCATCAGGAGAAATACACAAGGATGGTCACAAGCAGCAGGTTTGTTGCAGCAAAAGCAAAATACCAAACAACCAGTTGGGATGCTCACCAATAGGGAATCAGATAAATATAATGTAATACTCTCAGATACCATAAAACACTTGAAATAGATCTCAAAATCAGGGAAGGGTTTCAAAAGCAAGATGCAGAATTATAGATAGTGTAATATCACTTATACAAATAAAAAAGCACATATTCTACATAGTCGTTTTGGGTGCATGAAGATGTGTAACAGAGTAAAATGAATTAGCCAGCTGTTACCTCTGGGGAGGGGAGAAGAGAAATATGAAGACTGCTGGTAAGAAGGCCATATTGCTAACAATAGCTACAGATAGGAGAAGAAGAAAAAGAACTCCAGAAGCACATGTTAAAATGTTAATTCTAAGTAGTAAGAATATGGGTGTTTGCTATATCTATATACCTTATTGTAATTTTTAAGTGTATTAAAATGAAAAAAGAAAAATATTTAAAAACACATACACTAAACAGTCCTTGAAGCACTATCACTCACCCCTTTACCCTTGGATCTTAGTTCCTCTGGGTTCTCTGCTTCTCCCCCTGAGAGGCAGCACAAGGCTTAAGGGTAGAGGGCTCCAGAGCCAGCCTCCAGAGGCTGCTCACCAGCTCAGAGACCTGGGCTGGTTACTCAACCTGTTTGAGCTGTAGTGTCTACATCTTTAAAACTGGAATAAGATAGCACGGGCCTCACAGCATTGGTATGGAGACTATGAGTTAACATAGTAAAGAGCTTGGAATACTGCCCAGTGTATCATATGAGCAATAAATATTTGCTAACAATAGCAGTAATATACCCAGTTTCTTCTCTTCCAAACTTTATTTAATTGAAAAGTTTATAAGAATACGTTCAATATAAACCCCCAAATATTTAAGGACTAACCAATGAGTAAGTTTTACA
The DNA here is from genome assembly GCA_004027735.1 of Carollia perspicillata. Lineage (NCBI taxonomy): Eukaryota > Metazoa > Chordata > Mammalia > Chiroptera > Phyllostomidae > Carollia > Carollia perspicillata. The sequence goes on along the minus strand of PVKM010006152.1, from coordinate 23,835 downwards.
GCACTGTGTCTCCACTGTAATCTCCTGTTCCTTCTCCTGGCTCCTTTTTCTTCTTCCTCACTTGTTTCTCTCAGTCCATTCTCCTTACTTCTTCTTACCTTGAATAAATGTCCCTGTGTTCTCCAATGTTCCTGTCTAACATTCAACTGTCTGAACTGGCCAAGGTGACTATGAAGCAGTGATTCTCTAACTCACCAAGCCTGGGCGAAGCACTATCTCACAGCAATTGTACTGTTACCTGGAGAGAATGACTTGACTCCTCCCATATCAGAAGTAGCATAGAAGTTCCTCTTACCTTTCAAACTGCACTTTCTTATGTCCTCCTTCTTTAACATAGTCGAGAACCTGCTTCTGAGTCCGACCACTAAAATGAAGACCGTGAGAGGAAAGGGAAGAAGACACCAAGGCATTCTCATTTAAACACATAACACAACACTCCACTATCTTTACTTCCCTTTGCATGATGGGGAGCTATGTGGATTTTCTCAGTTAGCCAGCAGTATAAGCAGACTAAGAAAAACTATGTTTTCATGTCTAGTCTACCTCTTGATATTTCCCTTAAAAAATAAAAGAAAATGTTCAATTAACTAAACTACTAAATTCTGTGATTGGTTATCATGCGAACATGCTGAGTGTGTATGCTTTAAGAAGGCAGGGATAATTTTGTTTTCACCATATATCCCCATTGGCTAGAAGAGTATTTGACATGCAGTAGACACTCAAAGTGTTGAAAGAATGAGGGAGAAAGTGACCCAATGATAGGCAAATCTACGCAGCATTTTATGAAGCTTCACCAAATGTTAATAAACACTTTTGCTTTTATAGAGAAAGGAAATCCTTTCTAAATTAGAGTCCCATTAAGAGTTTACTCTTAACTACTCTTAATTACATCTACCGAGGTAGATGGTCCTTAGCCTCACTGACATTCAGACAGAATGCAGCAAGGGTCTGCCAAGGAGCCTGCTGGGTTGACCAAGCAAAACCCCATTAGCAAACTGGAGACTGGCTCTGACCTTACCTCCTTGCTGTATACCACAGCAGCTGCAATAGGTAATAGCACAAGGAAAGTCTCAAAGGAAGACAAACAGAAAGGAGTGAAGTAGAATACTTACCTGAACCGAAATGATGACCCTCGACTAAAGAGAACAGGCTTTGGCTTCGGTTTGGGCTCTTCAAAAAGTCTAAAAAAGGCATGATGTTCAACACAGATTTTCCAGAAGGATTTGCAAAAGTCCCGACTGGCCATTAGGAATTCCAAGGTATCCTGGTATGAGCTCTAAAAAGAGAAAATACCACTTTGTTTTTTATCCATTACCCATGGACACTAAAAAACTGAAAAAAGAGACAGAAAAAAATATGTCCAATAAAATTTCAATCGTGTATTTTATTATAGCATGACCATAAATTCACATATTTAGTAAAACACTATTGTTCCTAATGACAAAATATAGTTATCAAACGTATTATTCCCTGCAGAATTCCTCAGAGGAACTAACAGAAACCAGGGATACTCAGCAAAAATCACATTTCTTTTGACAAAATTCATAAATTTTATTTACTTGATTTACATTTCCTTAAAAATATCCCAGCACAGAAATTCCTTTTTGCATCCTTAAAATAACTGAGACACAGTTCTTCTTTCTGTTTTCTCCCTCATGGTTCAGGCCAACTTTAAATATTGGTCTTAAGACTGTTCTCTATCAAAAAGTATATGGCTCTAGCCCCCAGGTGGCCCCAGGGACCCTACAAGAAGAACATTTTTCTTTCTGGAGCACAAATGTATCAGTCAAGACTGAAAAAATCATGTCCTTTGATTTTGGAAATAGGACACGGTAATTTTCTATTCCCAGATGGAATTCCCCCAATTTATGGGGCCATATTATATAAATAAAAGTTACTATGGTCTTTAACACTCCTAGCAGTTCCAACTATTTGGTGGATCCCACAGTTCTGGGCAGTGGAGCGTAAACTTAAAAAGTAGTTGTGCTGTAATTATTCATGTGTAAATCAGCCTTTTGAAACACAAAATGCATTTTTCCATGGAAAACAACTAATAATGGCTGCCTGCTTCTGGCTTTTATGGCCTGACCATACTATAAACCATACTATAGCTAAACTATAAGACTAACTTACATTTATAATCTGTTTTCCATGGGAAAAAACACTCTCAAGTACTGGCTGGGGACATCAGTAATATATTATCCATCTCCTCCACTGCTATTTCTGGCAGAAGAAGATGCTGTTCTTCCTTCTCTGACCCAGTCCCAGTATAAGCAACATTTGCAGGATTTCTGTGGGAAGTGGACCTGGCTAGCTCATGACAATGCACTGTCAGAGATCTGGGATAATAGCAGGCAGTCAAGAGTTTGGGACTGCTGCTGTGTGGGCAGGGATATGCCTGGAATATGGCAGAATGCTGAATGGGGTCTCAAGGTGACCCAGAGGCTGGAGACACAGCAACTGCAGAGATCAGGTTGTCTATTGGTGGTAAAGTTAAAGCTGTTGGTGGTTGCAAGGTAGTGACCCTATCTCCAGGCACATATCTGTGCTACTTATCCTTTACTTTCTTTCTACTGAGAGTAACAACTGTGGCATTACCAAGCATTTGGAAACATCTCTCTGTAAGACACTGAGACACCTGAATGGCTGTTGGCCAGTTTCAGCCTATGCCCTAGCTTGGCCCACTTCATCCCAATGGCTCAGAGGGAAGGCTCAGCAGGTGTGCCCCTTTTCTGGGAGCGACTTACATTTGTATCTGGGCGGAGCTTGATGAGAAAGCGCTTCCTCTTGAAGCTCAGCTTTCGCACCTTTGCCCAGTTGAAGGCATTGATCTTCGTGAAACCCTAAGAAGAAAGGTATTAGCCAGTGAGCCAGGAAATGCACAATAAGCAACATGGGAGTTGGTGTGCGTTGCTTATGGGGAACAGCAAGGAGGGCTAGACTTTTCCCCCTCTATGATTTTGCTGGACATTTTGCTGGGGAATTCACAGGATCTGCAGCTGTGGGGGTGATGCTGGTTCCTGGATCATTATTTCTCACTGATTACATGATTTGGCATTCCAACTAAGTCTGCCTGCAGGGAAGAAAAAGGTTAACCAAGGGAATGATAAAGAGAAAGATAAACAAAAATAAAAACCGTAACAACCACCAAAATAATTAGCAATCATCACTTACAGCATGCCAGATGCTGGCCTAAGGACTTTACAGATCTTTTCAAACCTTACACAAAACCCAGTGAGATGGCTTTCTTATCTTCATTTTATAGATGTGGAATCTGTTGCATGGATATATTTTAATTTGGCCAAAATGACACATTGAATGGCAGAATGAGATTCCTGAACATGTGTCTTAACCAGCAGCTGCAATATCACCGGTTAGCAACACAGAAGCAACACTACAGGTTAGCAATCATCCCCTTGTCCACATGTTCTGGTTCCCATGTCCACTAGGCATCCAACAGCACAGTCAGAATCTGAAAAGGAGGGCCCTGCCTTCCCTGTGTCTTCTAGGCCAGAGAACACTGTATAGAAAGGACATCCGCATCATTGATAACCATGTGGGAAGTCGTGGAGAAGTTAAGAGGGAGTTGCCAGACACCAGCTCCTATGTGTCCTATCATATCAATTGAAAATAGAATTCCTCTTGAGTCCACTTGAACACCAGGACCATTTATTTAAGTTGGTTAAGAATGAAGCAATTATACACTGAGAAGAAGACTAATTCCAAGATACAGCTTATGTATATAATTAAATTACTAAGCAATTCTCAGTATTTAGATTGTACCTAACAATTAAAACAAATTAATTCAATTGTGAGGCACTTCCTTTCCCCCTCTATGATTTTTAGAAATGTTTCAGGGACTTAATTTTTTGAAATTTAATGGCAGTATTGAAAACTACACTTAGTTTATTGTTGTGTTTTTTCATCAGAGAGTCCTATATTATTTTTGCAGGTCCAAACCTATCAGAGGGAGTTGCCTCCTCAAATACCACACTATTTTCAACACATCACTCCGAGTATCCCATGTGAAACCCAACTTGAACTCCTTTCTTGGGGCATGCGTCTATGATAATTAGTGTCCATCATAAACATTTAATATATGAGCAGAGAATCATAGGCTATTTTAATAAAATAAGAAGGGGGAAATGTAACCAAACCAGGCAGAGCTCAAAAAAGTTTCAGTTCGTATACACACTTAGACCTTCAAAACTGGGTGAAATCTGATTCTATTACATGAGAAAGACAGATGCTTTCTCCATACGCATTTGAAACCAAAGCACAGATTACCAACTTTTCTTTAAAGAAAAAGCCTGAGAAAATTTGGGGAGGTTGGTGAATATGTTCATTATCTTGAATTCACTGATGTTTTATAGGATATATATATATATCCAATATATGAGATAAGTTTTTATATATATATATATATATATATGGCAAATTTTAGATATGTATATGTTATTATATGTCAAGTAACATTTCAGACTGCAGAAAGTCATATGTCCTTAGGTAGATTTCTGGCCAAGAAGGAAGTGTACGTAGATAAAGTTTGCCTGCTTTCACAACCAAAGGAAGCACAACAACAAATTTAAAACCAAAAAATAACCAGAACTGCCAGAAAAACAAACTGTATGGAAGTCCAACTACCAAGGAGTTAAAGAAGAAACATTCATCCCGACAGATAGGAGGGGAGGAGATGGGAAGCCAGGGTGGAGAGGATGTGTGGCAAGGTGGCGGCTGGTAGACTAGGCAGTCCCACATTTGCATGTGGATAAACTGGGAGTAATAGCTGAGGAGGGAAATAGGCCCCGCAAACCAAGGTACCAGCATGGGAGAAGAAAGCCTCAAAACCCCTGGCTATAAAAACCACTGGGGGTTGTGGCAGTGGGAGAAACTCCCAGCCTCACAGGAGAATTCACTAGAGAGACCCACAGGGTCCTAGAATGTACACAAACACACCCACCCAGGAATAAACACCAGAAACACCCAATCTCCTTGTGGGTCACAGGGGAAGTTACTGAAAGCTGGCTGAGGGCCGAGCAAGCTCCATTGTTCCCTCTTGGACCCCTCCCCTACATACAGTACCACAAGACAGTGATGTGGGTTGTCCTGCCCTGGTAAATACCTAAGGCCCTGCCTCCTTAGAATATAACAGGTGCACCAAGACAAAAAATTATGGTCCAAATGAAAGAACAGATCAAAGCTCCAAATATAGAACTAAGTGATGAAGAGACAGCCAGCCTATCAGATACAGAATTCAAAACACTGGTAATCAGAATGCTCACAGAAATGGTTGAGTACAGTTGCAAAATAGAAGTGAAGGCTATATAAAGTGAAATAAAGGACAATATGCAGGGAACCAACAGTGAAGGCAAGGAAACTGGGACTCATATCAACAATTTGGACCAGAAGGAAGAAATAAACATTCAACTAGAATAGAATGAAGAAACAAGAATTCAAAAAAAAAAAAAAAGAGGAGAGGCTTAGGGACCTTCAGGACAACATTAAATATTCCAACACCTGAATCATAGGGCTGCCAGAAGGAGAAGTGGAAGAGCAAGAAATGAAAAACTTATTTGAGAAAACAATGCAGAACTTCCTTAATATGGCAAAATAGACTTCCAGGAAGTCCAGGAAGCTCAGAGAGTCCCAAAGAAGTTGGATCCAAGGAAGCACACACCAAGCCACATCAAAATTGCATTACCCAAGATTAAAGGTAAGGTGACAATCTTAAAAGCAGCAAAAGAAAAAGAGATAGTTACCTACAAAGGTGTTCCCATAAGACTATCAGCTGATTTCTCAAAAGTAACCTTACAGGCAAGAAGAGGCTGGAAAGAAGTATTCCAAGTCATGAAAGGCAAGGGTCTGCATCCAAGATTACTCTATCCCGCAAAGCTATCATTTGGAATGGAAGGGCAGATGAAGTGCTTCCCAGATAAAGTCAAGTTCAAGGAGTTCATCATCACCAAGCCCTTATTATATGAAATGTTAAAGGCACTCATCTAAGAAAAAGAAGATAAAAAACTACAAACAGTAAAATGACAACAAACTCACAACTATCAACAACTGAACCTAAAAACAAAACAAAAAACAAACTAAGCAAACAACTAGAACAGGAACAGAATAGCGAAATGGAGATCACATGGAAGGTTTTCAGTGGGGAATAGGAGGGGTGAGAATGGGGAAAAGGGATAGGGAATAAGAAGCATAATTGGTAGGTACAGAATAGACAGGGGGAGGTTAAGAAAAGTATAGGAAATGGAGAAGCCAAAGAACTTATATGTACAATCCATGGACATGAGCTAAGGAGTGGAATGCTGGTGGGAAAAGTGGTGCAGGGCGGAGGGGAATAAAGGATAGAAAAAAATGGGACAAGTGTAATAGCATAATCAATAAAAATATATACATACATAAAAAGAAAAACATAGGTAAGTGCAGTGTGCATTTTGCTGCAAAATTACTGTAGTATGCACATGGAGCTTATAAACTTTTGAAACAGCTATATCTTACAAGTGGATATTACATTTTTCTTTTTAAGTTAGGTAAATCTGTATCAGAAATAGGCTTCTGTAAAAACCAAGTTAGGTTTAAAGAAAAGTGTGAAAAAGGTTGTTTTGGAATCTAAGATCTTTATCCCATCATACATGTTCTAAGCATAAATCCACAGAAAGATATAGATTTCTGTGATCCTATAAAGTGAGTAAATGCAAAGAATTCTATCATGGTGAATTGATAGAATCTATAAGTTGAGTGCCTGGAAAGAAACAGAAGCTCTGAGATGAGATTAATTTTTCCCTATTCACCTAAAAATAACTATTAGAGGCCTCAACTTGGACCCCACAGCATGGAATCAGAGTTGAAGGGCCTATTCTTATCTCCCCAACACCAAGGGAACTGAGCTGTGTTCTAAATGCTCTTACCTGAAACACTAGAATTCCCGTGTTCGCAACAGCCAGGTTGATCTTAGTTCCTTCCCTGTCCTTTGCTGGATGCAACCGGATCCCGTACATCTCCAGCCTACGGGCAATCTCCAGGAGTTGGAAATCTGATTCTGCTGGGGTTTGTCCACTGAAAAAACAAAAATTAAAGAGAAAGGCCAGGAGATTTGAATTCTCTGTGTCTATTTGAGATTAAGGAACTTCTCTTGGGAAATAAAAAGGTATTTCATCACAAACAATGGGGCTACCTGATTTGATGACACCCAACCCCCATTCATTATAAGCCCAAGTTGGGTAGCTTGAACAAAAGCTCTATTGCTTGTGTAATACAAAACCCCAAAGGTCTACCTTAAACTTGACCAGCTTTTTTGAATCTCAAAGAGCTTCCTTTAAGGTCATAAAAAAGCAAAACACTATCATGTTAAAACAAGTTTTTAGTCACTTACAATAGACCTAAACTTGCAAGAGAAGTTCAAGTCATATTATCATATTATTATCAGGACTCAAATGACTTCCTTAAAACAACAACACAAACAAAAGGCAGAGAATCCTTTGAAAATGTTTTACTGATCCAAACAAAAAAACAAAATGGAGATGATACAAAGGTTCTAGATTTTCACAATATTCTTACTTTGTCCCCAGTGTACCATGTCGCTTTCCCAATTTCCTATTAACTGGCCTTATGTTCTCTCTTTTATTCCAAAGCATCGCTTGCCCTAAAATTCCAGTGTTACTTAGGTCTCACAGCAAGAAAAGCCAAGAGGCCTGGAGCTCTGGTTTTCAGGAGTAACCTGTGTATTTCAGAGTCTAGGATGAATAACAACACCATGTAAGCTGCTGTGGTCTTCCCCCGCATCCTTTGCATATTCCTTCCAATAGTTACAGTGTCTGTGCATGTGTGTGTACCCATGTATATCAGAATGATAGAGAGAAATGGCTGAAAGGAAGTGCAAAGCAACAAATGAAACTTACATATGGTTATGGTGAAATTCCACAATTTTGTCTTCTAGTGCATCTTGCTGAGGTACGTACTTATTTTTTGCTAAGTGCTCTCTGTCCGATGCTTCATCAAAATCCCCAATCTCAGCTACAAAGAGACAGAAAGAAAAGCCAGCCACATATCTTTAATATTCCACAATTTGTTATATTCCCAGGGGAATATCCACAAACTAGCAAATCAGAAGATAGTTGACAACACAAGGTGATCCCAGCTGGTGGGCAGCATAAGGGCTGGATGCCACAAGATGTGGACATGAGGACATATTTAACAATTGTTCCAATATAAAATCATGGTTTCTTCTTCTCATCTCTAATAGCTGGAAAGAAAACTTCAGAATTATCCATCTTGAGCCATTCATGTTCCTGGTTTGTTTCTTTCCTCCCCACCCAACTAGGGGTCACTTCAGTTATAGGTAGTGATTTGAGATGTGGTTTTTGACTCATGACTTCTAAATAAGCCCCCAAATTTCAAAACTTCACAAAATCAACTTTGAAAGCCTTATATATAACAATGATTGGTGCAAACTCTAAATATTTTATCATGTATAGAGAAGATGATTATAAATAGGTATAAAGGTATGCAATATAATTTGGGTAAAAAAATTACCATTTACTAAATTTCTTGTAGTTGTTGTGCCAGAAATGACTGGTCAGACTATAAATACTTATGAACTTTAAAAAAAAATTTTTATTTATGAATTTTTAGAGAGAGAGAAAGGGAGAGAGGGAGGGAGGGGGAGGGGGAGGGGGGGGAGAGAGAGAGAGAGAGAGCGAGCGAGCGAGACAAGCATCAATGTGTGATTGCCTCTCATGTGCCCCCTACCGGGGACCTGGCCTGCAACCTAGGCATGTGCTCTGACTGGGAATTGAACCAGCAACCCTTTGGTTCATAGGTTGGCACTCAATCCACTGAGCCACACCAGCCAGGGCTACTTATGAACTTTTTGTCTACAAGAAATAGGATGTATCTTTGTCTCATGCAACCTCAACATAATCCCCAAACTGTAGTTGGGAAATTTAAATAATAGAGCCTCAAAACAATAACTGTACCTTGACAACAACAGTTCCAGCTCCATTTATGCTGGTTTAATACCTCTGAGACAGCATACCATTTTTGTTTACGTCATATAGTCTGTGTTACAAACTTTAAAAAAAAGTAGTCTAGTGACCAGAGCCCAGCTGTTTTGAGTAAAAGCAAGTGAACTGTTGCTATGAAACCTACCTCCCATTTTGTCATATGAAGCAGCTTGTCATACTTTAGCCAATGCCCCTCCAGGACTCCTGCAGGATATGGCTCACACATAACCTTAATTCTTACCCACTGACAATTATTTGCTCTGCATAAAATGGTGCCAACTCACCTGGCACCAGCTGGAAGAATTAATCAATCACTTCCTTTGGCTATGACAGATCAGTAACACAACTTCATAATTGCCTTTTCTAGACTAATTTTTCCTTCCCCTAAATACAGTAAAATTGCCACTCTCCATCGTAGAAACAGCACGGAATTTGGGGGGAGCTCTCTGACCATAATGCCATCTTCATTGGTTGCCTTGATGATGGTGGTATTGACTTTTCATACCTTCTGTCCGGCCTTGAGAAAGTACAGTTCATTCTCATTCTTCACATAAGTAATGTTCTATGAATATTAAACATTAATCTTGAACATTAAATTAGCAAATACCAGACCATTGTTCCTAAGAGAAATACAGGGTTAGGGTTCTGCAAGACTCTCGAAATGACATTTTTGTCAACTGACCTTATTTTATGTGTGTTTATGTGGAAAGACATCATATTTTATATTATATTTTTTAATTCACTAACATTGAACTTGTAGCCAACAGCACTATCACTTATGCCTGAAAAGAGCTTATCTGATACATGTATTTACGTTCTCCGTAAGGCACATCACAGCCTTCCTGCATTTAGGAAAACCAGGCAGCAATTCAACACAACACTTGGGGACCACTGTATACATGGGAACCACCAACAAAATGCACAAAAATGCAACAGTGTGGCACTAAAGAGACCGTGAAAAGCACCCTTTTTTATGGTATAAGAGCTGAAACAGGAAGGCAAAGTACCACATTTTTTGACCTCAGCTGGGAACATGTGCATGGGGTGACTCAGATATTTCACCATCTTGTGTATGTCTGCAAATGACCACAAAAGCACCACAAGTATTGATTTGGGGGTTACAAATAACTTTTATAGAGTAGGTGAATTTGCAAATACAGACTATACAATATAATGAAGATTGACTGCATGTGGGGGCCTCTTCTAAATCCTAATTTTTTGTGAGCTTTAAACTTAGGCTTCTTATTGCATATGGATTTTAAAACACACTCTTTTCCATAAGTCAATATAATAATGGAGTTAAGAATTCCCATTTTTCCTTTGGCATCAGGGTCAATACACCTGTCTTTTCTTTTCCCCCTGAGTCACTTGCCCTTCAGTGCCCACCTAAAATTCAGTGGCAATATATGACTATAGCATTCATTTTCCCCTCAGTGTTCTCTTCTTTGAAATATGGAATTAGGCTCCACCTTATTTATAGAGAGTTTGAAAGCTGACAAATATTCAAGAAATGATTTAATATTTTTAAATATCTTTATGCCAAGATATCTTACTAGCTTATGCATATATTAAATTCCATAGCAGTCTACTCACAGCAAAAAATAGGAACAACAAGAACACGCTAAAATCTGTGATTTTACTAAATGAAATCTCATGAGGATATGCTTGGACAAACCTATTTGCTATGCATGATCTTTAGCATGAAGACACACACAACCAGAAAATGTAGCCCTGCCTTGTTTCTAAGTTACCCAAGTAGAATTTTAACATCAGGGCTATCCAGTGATTGATTCTTCATCAGCTTGTCCTACTTAATTGATTCACAGTAAATTAAAGAAAATTAAAAGTGAGAGAGAAACAAATGAAAAAATAGAGACTATCTGAAAGACAACTCCATGAGTTTAAGAAAAGAAGATTTTTAAAAAATTCAGATTGCATGTATAGATGAATGTGAGATAAACATATAGCTCACTCAAGATAATTTTCCATCACTATTAATATAGCTTCTCCAGAAGGGCGATGAGTTGACCTCTTATACCTTACAGGTAATGTAAATAACAATAATTTTGAACAAGACTATTCACAGAGGATTGTGAAATTCCTCTTCCCATGACTGAGAGCATGGGGTGCTTAAAATTGTAGGAATGGGCTTTAAAAGTAAGAGAAGATTATAAGAATATTGTGTGTGTCATCACTGAACAAATAGTATTCAAATAACAAGCATACTTTTAAACCCATCTATTTCATTTTCTCTGGAGAACTCAAGATTCTTGGGTAATTCTGAGCTTCTTGCTGGTGTCTAGGAAAGAGGGGCCAATCAGATGGAGCACATAGTTTTCTGAGTGCCAGTCAGCCTCCACTTCCCATATGTGCGAGTGAGATTTACGGAGTTAACAGACTTTAAAAAGGAAGAAACATAAAAGGAGGAAACAGGCAAAAAACTAAGTGGCATCAGGAATATTCAAGTAAAGTAAGTTTATTTTCTACTTATAAAAAAGCCCAGGATCATAAATATTTTATAAAGTTACTATCCAATAAAGAAGCTTCATTCATCTTAAAATTTTCCATTGTTTGGAAAGGGAGGGTTGCCGGTGAATGAGATAAAGAAAGAATATGTTTACTGAATACCTAACATGTACTGGGTATTTAATTTTCACAGCCTTATGAAAAAGTTTTATTATTTTCATGTTCCAAAAAAAAAATAACAAGAAGGGGGGGAGGGGGGATAACATGCCAGGGTCATCAATCAACTGATAGAAATGGGGTCTGCCTAATTGAAAGACCTCCTCTCTCCACTATCATATGAAGAGGGAAGACCAAACACAACAGACAAAAGCTATGTAACTTTCTGTAACAAAGCTTCCTCACTTATAAAAATGGGGATAATAAGATCTCACAGAGTTGTTCTGAGATTTAAATGGGATACATAGTGCTGGCACTTAACAAAGGATACCTACTTTTGTTTTTGTTTTTTTCTCCCCTCACATCAAATTTTCAAATTGATATGAAAATATCTCTCTGCTAAGTCTGGTAGATATTCAATAATACCCATATACAAAAAAAAGGATAAGCGTGGTTTATAGAAACACCTCGCCATACTAGACTGAGGTAATTTTTTTACTACTATGAGTGACATTTCCTACAGTACTTGGGAAGTCTTATTAACTGGGCAGTTATCAAAAAAGATGAGGCTAATTATATGGAACTGCTTTGTATACCCTGGAAATTTTAAAATGGTAGCATAATATTATTTTATGCTAGCACTTATACATGTTGGCCTTTGTCTATACACATAACTACTTTCCCAAAACAGTGTGTGCATATTCCACTTTAAGTAACTTCTGCCTTGGCCAAGAGAAAAGAAATAAATGCTCAGGTGGATTGTCAATAATCCTTAGAATGAGCACAATCTAATTTATCCTTCGTCTAGGTTAAGAAAGTTAAAATATTTCATTTCAAGCATCACTAGGATTTAGTCTAGCTAGAGAGCAGAATACCAGAAATGAAATCTTTGACAGCTTTATGTCTATGGCTAATGAGCCATATTCAATGATAAAGGACAGAACATATTTAGTCCACTTGGCCCCTGTCCCTCTAAGCTTCTCCTTTGAGACAACTGAGATGTTAACAGTTGCACTAGTCCTTGGAAAAGGGTAGACAAACACCAGAACGTAGAATTGCTGGGTAAATGGTTTGGTGATACGCATATTAAATAAAATTAGGAGTACTGTTCTCGACGCATAAACATTCATGCTAATAACAAAGGAACATAAAGATATTAGTATTATTTTATGGATGTAATTTTCTTTCCAGTCAATCAGATCATTGTGTTATTTCCAATGTGATTTCTAAAGAAAACCAACAGAACTTACATTGTACAATGTGTGAGATCAGGAGAGCAGCGCTGGTGTCATTACACGTCAGCCTGCCCTGAGCCAGATCCTGCTTCACCTGCAGAGCAAACAGGTACCTGCAAACACAGAGATGAGCGTCATAAACACAGAGATGGGCAGCATGCAGAGAGGGTGTGGAAAGTCCCCATCTAAGTCAGGTGTCAGGCCCGCCCCTGGCAATCTGTCCACACTGTGAACAACTAAAGAGAGGTACATAAACCAAGGAAACGAATGCCTGCAAGGCTGGGATGAGTTCCTGGTGCCACTGACTGCCATGCAGATTCTCATAGTTTCCTGAAAGGACAGGGAGACATGTGCTCTAATCTTCTCACACAATGAGTGATATGTTTCATTTTATATGGAGAGACACAGTTTATGTTAAAAAACATAAACTGTGACTTACCATCCTACATATTTTTGCAGGGCAAAGCAAATATTTAAAAATTTTTCACAGATCAAATGTAGTTAAAAACGGCTTTATGGCTCACACAGTAACAATAGTTTGTTATGGTTAGTAACAGCTTTGCCAACAGGTAATGGCAAGACAAGGGTGTCTTTTATGTGGCATATAGTATTCACTTAGCTACTGCCATACTATTAGCTCCCAGATGTAAAAGAATCAATTTATTTTAAAACTATTTTCTTTACATTGTAGCATAAAGCAAGTGAACATTTTTGGCAAAAGAGAAAAGAGATATTCATAAAACAAAGAAATTAAGGAAAAACAGTCATTGTTAAAACTGATTTGAAAATACCATATGGACATGGGCAATGGTGTGGCAATTGCCTGAGGGAGTAAAGGTGGGGGCTAGGTGGAGGAGGGCAAAGGGGAAAAAATTGGACAACTGTAATAGTATAGTCAGTAAAATATAATTAAAAAATGAGATATCAGTATGAACTCATAAACTTTTAGAAAGGTATTTACTAGATTTGCCCACTGCCTAGTAACAGTGTCATCTCAGAAGCAACTCTTAAGGACTTCCAGCCAAGATGGAAGGGTAGGTAGACTCTGCCTCCTCGCACAGCCAAAATAAGGACAACAATAATTCAGAAACAAAAAACAACCAGTACTAACAGAAAATTGAACTGTATGGAAGTCTGACAGCCAAGGAGTTAAAGTAGACACATTCATCCAGACTGGTAGGAGGGGTGCAGTTGGGTGGCCAGGCAGAGAGAGGTCACAGCAAAGTGGTGGCTGGCAACCCCAGCCACATAAGGTGGCAGCGGGCAGACCCAGTGAGGTGGTGGCTTGTGGAGGGGCTTGGCGGTACAAGGTGGCTGGCGGAATTATGCGGTCCCACATTCACACACAGATAAATCAGGTGAAACTGGGGAGCAAGACAGACCACACAACTCAGGGTCCCTACTCACGGAAATAAAGCCGCAAAACACGGACTGAAAACACCTGTGGGGATTCAGGTGCCAGGAGAAACTCCCGGCCTCACAGGAGAATCCGCTGGAGACACCCACAGGCTCCTAGGACATACACAAACCCCCACACTCGGGAATCAGCACCAGAAGGGCCCAGTTTGCTGTAGAAAGCAGGGAAAGTGATTGAAATCCAGCAGAGAGAGGAGCATGTGCCATTGCTCCCTCTTGGACCCCTCCCCATATACAACATCACAACCCAGCAACAGGGTTGCCCCGCCCTGGTGAACACCTAAGGCTCCACCCTTCATTACCTCATAACAGGTGCATCAAGACAAAAAAAAAAAGGCCCAAATGAAAGAACAGATCAAAGCTCCAGAAAAAATACAACTAAGCAATGAAGAGATAGCCAACCTATCAGATGCACAGTTCAAAACACTGGTAATCAGGATGCTCACAGAATTGGTTGAATTTGGTTGCAAATTAGATAAAAAATGAAGGCTACACTAAGGAAAATAAAAGATAATGTACAGGGAACCAATAGTGATGGGAAGGAAACTGGGACTCAAATCAATGGAGTGGACCAGAAGGAAGAAAGAAACAACCAAACAGAAAAGAAGGAAGAAACAAGAATTCAAAAAAATAAGGAGAGGCTCAGGAACCTCCAGGACATCTTTAAACATTCCAACATCTGAATTATAGGGGTACCAGAAAGGGGAGATGAAGAGCAACAAGTGGAAAACTTATTTGAACAAATAATGAAGGAGAACTTCCCCAATCTGGCAAAGGAAATAGACTTCCAGGAAGTCCAGGAAACTCAGAGAGTCCCAAAGAAGTTGGACCCAAGGAGGAACACACCAAGGCACATCATAATTACTTTACCCAAAATTAAAATTAAGGAGAAGATCCTACAAGCAGCAAGAGATAAGGGGACAGTCACCTACAAAGGAGTTCCCATCAGACTGTCAGCTGATTTCTCAAAAGAGACCCTGCAGGTAAGAAGGGGCTGGAAAGTATTCCAAGTCATGAAAGGCAAGGACCTACATCCAAGATTGCTCTATCCAGCAAAGCTTTCATTTAGAATGGAAGGGCAGATAAAGTACTTCTCAGATAAGGTCAAGTTCAAGGAGTTCATCATCACCAGGCCCTTATTATATGAAATGTTAAAGGGACGTATCTAAGAAAAAGAAGATGAAGAACATGTACAGTAAAATGACAGCAAACTCACAATTATTAACAACACGCCTAAAACAAAAGAAAAACAAACTAAGCAAACAACTAGAACAGGAACAGAACCACAGAAATGGAGATCACATGGAGGGTTACCAACAGGGGAGTGGGAGGAGGAGAGAGTGGGAAAAGGTACAGTGAAAAAGCAGCATAGAAGGTAGGTAAAAAATACACAAGGGGAGGGCAAGAATAGTATGGGAAATGTAGAAGCTAAAGAACTTATAAGTATGACACATGGATATGAACTAAAGGGGGGAATGTGGATAGGAAGGGGTGTGCAGGGTGGAGGGGAGTGAAGGGGGAAAATGGGACAACTGTAATGGCATAATCGATAAAATATATTTTTTAAAAAAGAAGCCACTCTTAGTAACCAGATTCTGGCTGTCATCCAATTACCCACTGAAAGGACTAGGGGTGAGTCCTTGGAGAAATGGTGGATTCTGGGTGTGTGGTAGGGAAAGGTGCAAAGTGAGCCTGGAGTATCTAGTTATGCCAAAAAGCAAGGCAGCTTCCAAAAATAAATGTATTGTATCAAAAGGGTGAAAGATACATATTGAAGGGATATTCACTGGCCAAAGTGACAACCATTTAGTAGCAACAAGAATAATTAAAAAGGAAACAAATGAAATTAATGAAAATTCAATAGTTCAAATAATGATACTCAAAAAAAAAAAAAAAAGAAAACAAACAAACAAAAAAAACCCTGAATGTGTGTCACCAATTTGAGGAAACTATTAAAGCAATTCTTTACTTAAAAATTGATAACTCATGGCAAAAAAGTAGTGATGTAATCTGCCTCTTTGGTAGAAAGGGTATTTTAGGATATACAGATAGTCTAAGTGGATGAGGTAAAGTTTTACCTTACAGAAGAATGCTAACTAATAATGTTAGCATTATTATTATTATTGACTCTGGCAAGGATTGTTAATTGATGAAAAAACCATTTAGTAAATTGGATATTTGCATAGAGACAAAGCAACAAGACCTTATTTCACAATGGAAAGATCAGAATGTCAACATCCTAATGATCACTCTTTGTGTCATTAATGATATAGGAAGCACAAAACATTACTTATGATGAATTCTAGTCAAAAATGTTTAACTTGAATCTGTCAAGTCTTTAGAACTAACTTCCAGTTTTCAGAAAACACAGAGACTAGAGGAATACGCTAAATAGCCCAAGAAGCAACCAGACAAATTCAAGAGGCAACATATTTTATAGTACACCTGGTCCAGTTTCTCTACTAAGAGGGTATCTTGAGGAAAAAAACAAGGGACTCTGATAGACTAAAAGAGGTTCAAGGACATGCAATGTGTGGTCCTTCCATGAATTTCATTTTAGAATAAGCAGATGTAAATGGCATTTGGGAGACAAATGAGGAAATTTGAGTGTGGCCAGGGTGTTAGATGAGATAAAAAATACATATATGTGTATATAAAAAAATCAGAAAGGATACCACACTCATGTGTTTATTAACAATGATAATCTCTGGACAACAGGAATATAGTATTTTTATGTCATCATTCTTTTTTATCTGTACTTTCTAACTTTCTACACTGTACACTAACTGCTTTTGTAATAATGAAAGGTTATTTTTAATTTAAAAAAGGGTTTGGCAAGACCAACCAAAGGTTTCCATTAAATGAGATAATACATGGAAAATACAGAGACTAAACCAAAAACATTCAAT
Source organism: Carollia perspicillata (assembly GCA_004027735.1). Classification (NCBI taxonomy): domain Eukaryota; kingdom Metazoa; phylum Chordata; class Mammalia; order Chiroptera; family Phyllostomidae; genus Carollia; species Carollia perspicillata. The sequence continues at coordinate 6,642 of PVKM010006152.1, read as the reverse complement.
AAATGTTAGTATTTTTTTTAAATAAAATAAAAACTAACCCTCTTTAAGTCATTTAGAATGTTCCATTACTAAGAACTAAAAAACAAGGGGCAAATCTATAACCATCAAAAATAAAACAAAACCTCAAAATAAAACTAAATCACCTAGAGATCTACCAATTAACAGTTGACCTCTATCCAACCCCTGTAATGTTTATTTCTGTTCTCAAGTTTCTCTCCACCTCCCTTCTCTGTCTCAGGGAAGTCAATGGGAAAAAAGATGAGAATATGAAATAACAAATATCAACATAAAGGGTTACATGAGAAAAGGTAGTATAAACCATCTTTCTGCATTAGGTAGTGGTTATTGTCTTTTGAATCCAACACTTCTTAGAGCTATAGGCTTTAACTCTTATTTAAAAATAAGTAGGAGAGCTTTGTGTTTCACAAAAGTTACATTCTGAGTATTTTACTATTTACCAGTTCAAACACAGGATCCTGTGTTCATAGGAATGGGTTCAAAGTCTGACAGGCTTTGGTGGCCTTTGGTGACAGCATCCTGTGGGCTGCGAGATGGCAGCAGGTTCTGAAAGATCACACATTTAGCTAGAAGGCAAGTGCCATGTTGCAGACTGCAGGAAGAACTTGTCACCATAATTATGCCAACTCTTTCTGTTCTAAGGTCAGTGTAATATGAGAAAGACCTCCTTGGGTACTGACTTCTTGATGACAGCTGTAAGTTGAGCACACTGGTCGCAAGACTAACTTCAGAGATTCAGCAACACCTTTCACCCTATAAACTGAAGCAATTCCAATCAAATTCACAAGAACTAAAGGCTAAGATGTACTTAGTAAGCACTAAATAAAATTAAACTGGTAAACACAACAGAAATGTTCAAAGCACTCAAAAGGGAATTGAGTCTCCTTGGGTGGATGTGAGGAGGAGGTAATGGCAGTGGTGGGACTCCTCAAGAAGGACTTTCAGTTCTGGGGACTGCAAGAGTTGCAAATCACACCCATCTGATATCTGATTTTACACATGTCTATTTTCATTTATTTCATGTGGGAGGTCTGACTCCATCTTTTCTTCCCCAGTATCATGTACAACTCCTCTGCCAGCCTAAGGAAACACACTTCAGCAGACCTTGCATACCAGCAAGTTGCTACAGGGTCTCTCACCTGTTTGAACACAGCTGAGTAGAAATTATGTCTGACTGATGATGGGACACCCATAAAGAAGTGTGCCTAAACTCATTAGCATGACAAAAAGTGACTCAGGGCTCTGCAATAACACTGAAATAGAGAACAGGCTAACAGTGACCAGAGGGAAGAGGGGAGAGAATTTCAGGGGAAAACAGGAAGAGTTTGTAAGAACAACTATAAAGGACACATGGACAAAAACAAGGGGGGGTGGAAACAAGAGGGAGGTGGGGAGGGCTTGGGGGGGGTAGGCTAGGATGGGGGTAAAAGGGAGGAAAACTATACTTGAACTATAATTAAAATAAATTTTTTTAAAAAGAAAGCCTGATAACTTCTATTCCAAAAATCTCACCCTACCTTTTAAAACTTGCACCTGAGTCAGCTTTTCTCCTTCTAGACATTGTCAATAGGACAGAGTTCCACCAAAAGTGCAGTTCAATAAATAGGAATTCAACTTCTTGTTTAACCACCAAGTAAAATTTAATCTTCCACTATATAAATTGGAAGCTGAAAGCTATTCCTGGAGGCTCAAAGAACTAACCACAGGGCTACAGCCTGTCAAACTATAGTCTACAGGCCCATTTCTATCTGTCTCACTCTTTTCCACATATCCCTTGCCTAAAGCACTGTCCATGCAGACCTTCTCTAAACCCCTCCCTCCCTCACCATCTGCCATAGAAAAGTTCCTGGAATCTCAATGGTCGGTCACATCATTCGATTTTTGCTTGTGCAGGAATTTGAGAATGTGGGAGTCAATACGTTGGATCTGGGAGGTCCTCTTCATGTTATCCCTCATGACAAAGTAGAAAGCAATGGGGAGCTTCTAAATTTCTTATCAATTTTATTCACCCTTGAGCCAAAAGAGTTCTCTCTTCAGGAAAGATTTTTAAAATGTCAGATAACACTGGGAGACAGAAAACAAAACTCTAAACTTGCTGCATCCAGCTGAGCCTGTGTAATGTGAGGGAGTTTTTTCAGGTCAGACAGAGCACCTGGCAAGAGATACCAGTTCCATTTGGCTTAAGGGGAACAAGTTGTATGGAATTTTATAACAAGGACCACAATGGCAGAAAACTACAAGCTTCTAAAGGTAATGAGTCATAAAAATTGAAAAGGTGCAAAACTCATTGCAAAGTAGAACAGGGAGAAAAAGTGGGAAAAGGGGGATTTATGCTGCCAATTTTCTAAGCAGTGTAGAGGCCCCAGTGCAATGCAGAAGGATAAAGCACATTGCTGACCAACAGCTGAACTTGCCTTTAGATTTGTTTCAATATTCTGAGCTTGGAGCAATGAGTGTTCCCACAACAGGATGGCTGGCTCTAGAAACTGAGACACAGTAGACCTAATAATGACACCTCATGAAAACTTGTCGGCCCCTCTGTCTTGTGCAATCTGGTAGAGTAGCTCCAGCTGCCCCTCCTCTACTTTAAGTGTTCTGGCAAACTGTATACAGTTCCCAGAAGGCTGATGGCTTCCGCAGTTCCTAGCCACCTCTAATTGCTTCAGTGATTTGAGGATGCTAAGTGGAGGTAAACAAGGAGTAAAGACTCATTCAGAAAACACAAAATTGGCAGCACCAAAATTTCACAGTTTCTTAGTTTCTTAGAAACTAATCAGATCTCTTAGTTTCACAGAAGAGATTCACTTTCCAATCCAAAATTGTCTCTCCCTTTTAGGGAGAGACAAATGTGGATTTAGGAATCCACATTTAGGTGCCCAATGACCTTCCTGACACACCCACATAATGTGGAGTAGGTATCTCCAGTGCAGCCTTACAGAAGCAAACTCCTGACTCTCCTCCCCTCCCCAATCCTCTACTCCTCTCCACCCATTCCCACTTTAGTCATCACCACCACTACCCAGACAATTGCTAAAGTCAAATCTAAACATCCCCTCTACTTCCTTCAGTCTCTATCCCTACCCCATCACCCAGATGGATTGACCCCACCTCCAGCAAGTATTATAAAAGCTACCACGTGTCTCTATTCCCACTCCTACCATCTCCTCCATTGCCATCATCTTGGTCTGGATGACGAACATTGCTTTCTCACTGGCTTCCCTGTGGTCATCCTCCCCACAAAATCCACATGGCAACTAGTCTTTCAACAGTACATATGTTTGGGCCTCTGTCCCACCTCATTGCACTTCACCCTCAGGGTTCCTGACATGCCAATACTTTTATGATTGTCCTGTTACTGTTCCTGCCTTGGGCACCGCCTACCTGGAAAACTCTCCCGCTGAAAATGACTGACAGATCCTCATCATTTCCTCAGAGGGCACCCTAAAGAGTTTAATTTGAAATTGTCACTCATCATCCTATTTCAATGACCTTAAGAGCCCTTACCATTATGTGATGTTTTTCTTCATTTAATCATCTTGTCTATTACTAGGCTTGTTTTTTCACCAATATATTCCCAGTGCCTAGAACAATTCTTGGACACATTGTATACACTTCATAAATATTTGACTGAATGTCTTCAACCCTTCATAAATGATGGTCATCCACCCAAGACATTGGGCTCTATATCAGAAATAAGAGGATAAGAAAGATGTGATAGTCTTGGTCTTAAACAGTTACAGTTTAAAAGGCACGTGTGGCAAGAATTTGGCTGGTCAGACTATTGTACCAAAGGGCACTCTTGAAAGGGAGGCATTTTATCTTCATGTGTTCCCACTGGGCTCTGATCTCTTTTAGAAAGCTGTGTGTCTTGCCACAAACTATGAAATATGTAGTGGTAGCGATGATGGTGACAATGATGGTGACGATGATGGTAGTAATGGTGATGATGATGATAGTAATGGTGATGATGGTTATCATTCATGGTGTCCCTACTAGGTTCCAGCCATTATGGGTAATAATGCTTACCCTCAAAACAACCATGTCCAACCCAGCCTTATACTCACACTGACACAGAGGAATTAATACAGGTGCAGAGGGAACAAGTAACTGGCTACTCATAGAGCTATCAAAGGCATGACTGATGCTAAAGCCAGGCAAGACCCGAAGCTTATGCTTCTTCTACTTGGCCAAACTGCCAAAGAAACTGACCTATAGTTCATGTCCACCCACTCATGACAGCAATGAAAAGAAACTCTGAGTTAACAACTTAGTTTCACAGAAGAGATTCACTTTCCAAAACCATCTTATGATGTGATAGATAAGGAGGGAAAATATGGCAGTAACAGGTGAAGTCCAGTCCACTTTGTATCACAGCCTCAAAGAAACAAGGCTTCATGGAAAACATGGTACTTTCTTACCCCCCATATTTACAAGCCTAACTGGAAGAGAGGGGGTTAAACTGTTAAGCACAGAGCTGATGCTAGACAAGCAGACACTGAGAAAATGTTAATCAAATTGACTTAGAACACCAATTTTCTCCTCTCCTTATCATCCCATAGCAATAAATAGCCAAACCACTAACCTTGTGAGTTCTTCCTGGAGTTGTGTATGGTCAGGTGGAAAGAATTTCACCACGAACCTAACAATAACGTGCTTTGGCCCTAAAGAAAAAGATTAAGCAGTTATTGATTTGTGTCTCAAAAGCAGTTAAAGAAAAATATTTTCTGGAGTATATTATATACCAAATAATAAGTCTCATTCCAAGCTGCAAAGTGTACACCTGGCAATGTCTAAGTCACTGAATGACTAGTTAAGCTCAGTTACTAAATCACACTTTTACATTGCGGGGAAACAGATGGCTTTAAAAAAAAATGTGATAAAGATATTATAGAGATCTTAAACTTTTTCTCTGAAGACTTCAATTGTACTCAGATTTAAAAGGCATTTCTCTTCAAAAAATGCCTAATTAGCTGCTTTAGTGCAAGTACAAGTTTTACATAATTTTAAAAGGAGGTAATGAAAATGTAAATCAGTCATGTAATGTATTATTTTTAACATTCTGTAAGTTACAGCAGCTAATGTACTTATTAAATATGTATCCAGCACCTATCTGCCAGGTACTCGCCTGAAGTCTAGAAAGAAACATCAACAAGCCAAGTCCCTGCCCCTGCCGCAGTCAGCCAAAGTCTTTCAAGTGTCTCATAAGCCATCTTGTTGAGTTCAGACAAAATTAGGAAGCAGATATGGGAGGGAGTGGTCAGGGAGAGACTGTGACGGAGATGGGTAAATTTTGTTTTCAGAATTAAAACAGAACAAATAGATTATAAAATAATAATTTGTAATCTGAGTCAGAGTTTGGTGTGTAAACTACATTATAAGGGCAATCTTATACCTTCTGTCGTTTAGAGTGATAGCAATGAATTTAAATGTTCTATGAAATATTAGGCACTATAATGAAATCACAATTTTAACAGTACATGTATAAAAGCAGAAAATGTCTTTTTGCTCTACCATTCTCTATCACAAAAATAGATGTATATATCATAATTTCTATGCTAACACATTCAAGTTTAGGAAAAAAACAAAAATGATATATGATAAGGTGAAGATATCACCAATATACACAAAATTAGGAGGAAGAAAACAAGGCACACAAATATGGAAGCCAAGAGAAGCTGGGCTTTTCCCTAATCATTCTAAAAATTAACAAAACCCTTGTATGCCAAATGTGGGTCACAAAAGAACGATAGCAAAATGGGAAAGACGGGTAGGCCATGCTATTTCCTTTCAGTTATTTTTACAGAGAAGGGAATTAAATGAGGGTACTCAGAGCCTTAGAGAACCTGAAGTTGAGTAAGCTGCTAGCACTAAACACAAAATGACTGTTGTGTCACACATGGGTAGTTACACAGCACATGACATGAAAAGGAGCACCCAGTGCTGACCCAATAGGGACAGACTCTCTTCGTCTGCATTTGGTAATACGCTAAGAGATTCTTTTCCACTATTAGCAGAGAGAGGGGAGGAAGGTCCAGTGCTGAGGCACAATGAGACGGGAGAGAAAAAGCAAGTGTTCTCTTTCCTTCCTTCTCTCCTAGATCCTCCTTAATTTTTTTTTCCAACACATAGCCTAAATGCAAGTCAGACTCACTTCAGTTCTGCCTGCAATTCAGAAATTCAGAAACACACACACACACACATACACACACACACACCTTATTTTTCCAAATCTCACTTGCATTCTGATTTCATAGGCTTTGATGAGGCAGGATAGAAATTTTATGCCAATTTTATAAATAAATGCCTCTTCCTACCCTCTTAAAAAGTGACAATAAGAAACCTGGGCACAAATAAGACAAGTTCAATTACTTTGGGGCTTAACAGCATGCTTTAGCTATTAATCAAAATGATATTTGAGTTCCCAAGCAAGGTTTTGATTACCAAATTGTTATTTATTAAAACTGCAGAACATATATTTTAATGGTATGTGGATTAAAAGATGAGGAAAGGCAATTATGATGTAAAAAAAGAATTTATATCATTAAGTGTGCTTGATGCCACAGGACAGACAACATCTAGATTAGGAAACTGTCTGGTTTAATATTTAATATCACTGTTAAACAT
>PVKM010006151.1:0-45199 GCA_004027735.1 Carollia perspicillata | reverse complement strand
TGAGGAAGCTTTTTTTGTGGTGATGGAACCGTTCTATAGCTTGATCATTGTAATGTTACATGCATATGCATGTGGAATAAAATTGCATAGAACTACATATGCAAACACAATATTTGCAGTTTAAAAAATGATAAAGAGTGAATAAGGTCTATAATCTAATGAACAGAAATGTACCAATGTCAATTTCCTGGTTTTACGTTGTACTGTACCTGTATAAGAGGTCACCATTTGTGTCAAGGGTGCATAAGACTCTGCACTATTTTTACAATTTCTATTGAGCCTTAATTATTTCAAAATAAAAATTCAAAAAGTATACTAGACTCACAATGTAAAAGAACAAGGACTTATTTCCTGTAGTGCAAGATAACCACAATCAAAGGGGGAATGTTGATGAACCTACAGAATACTTAAAGCATAACAAGAAAGAGTATAAACAGATGGTTGAATCTAATGCAGAAAGTGGTATTTAAGTTCAATTTTTGATTTTGTTAAAAATGGAAATAGCTGAACCTTCCTTGAGTAACCTCAAGGAAGAATTAAGAGGACATTACCTTCTTGCCTTTTAGCTCTACAAGAGTATTGTTTCAGACAGGTCTTTTTAATCTTTATAAAGCCATTATGAAACATGTTGAGCCTCTGATATGTATCACACACAGTGACAGAGCAAATAAAGATAATGTCTGAAGACTACAAGCACTGGACTTCAACTCAAATCTGACTACAGGGAAGCACTAGACTTCAAATCAAATCTGAATCTAATGAGTGAATGTTTTTTAAATGTTGGGAAAGAGCCAGCTGAGTAATACGGCTTTGAATGTTTGTGACAAGTCTAAGTGCACACTCCTGACTTAGCCAGTCAGCCAAAGAAAAAATGCAGTTCCCGAGAAAAGCTGAGTAGCCTGGTTTTCAAGTGACACTCAAGTGATGTCACTTCATGAGCCAACAATAGGAATTCAATTGTTACTCTTGTCTTCCATATCCTCCTCAACCCAGTCCTGTTCTGCCTGCTTTCGTTCACTCCTGTCTTTTAATAATTGCTTAAATAGAACTGTCCTTCACTTCATCATACTATACATATTTACTTTTTCTTATCATCCTCTCAAGGTGTTTTGTTGTATTTGTTTATTTTTTACACACCTCAAGGGCTAAACTTAAAAGAGAGTTATTTATCAATTATTTTGTTAGAGTTTAGCATTTGTTATGTCTTGCAGTTATATGCCAAGAGAAACAAGACAAAAATATTCAACAAAGATGAGTAAGAGAAGGAAGGCACAGCCTGATTAAGTTAATGGAGTCTTCAGGTAACCTATAGATACCATTATGTTTGTTGACTTGGAACAAAGCTCTGGATCTGTGCCACCTAGCTTAAAGATAAACATTTTCTTTTAAATCAACCATTTTAGTGACTTTACAGAGTTGTGCAGACATCCCCATTACATCTTTTAACATGGTTTTGCCCACATTTTAGAAAAATAATATTTAGCATTACCAATATTACTAAGACTTGAAAGTTAATGCTAAAAGTTTGGCTTAGGTCTTCCTCATACCCATTGTTAATAGGTCAAGTGCACGCTGAAATCACATAAGTTGTCATTACTAATGTGAGAAAAGAGCAAGGCAGACAATCTGGAAAATTAGGTTCAAAATATTAATGGGGATTCTATTCAATAGATGAAGAAACAAATGAACAGGGTTTTAAATTTGCTTTTTTAAGGGAGTAAGAAAAAATAGAAGTTTTGCACTAGACAGTGAATTTTTGAGCTAAAGTAATCTTCTAATTCAATTAGAAGCATCCTAATACATCTCAGAAGCATCTGAGAAGCATTTCAGGTATATTCTGAGAGCAAAGTGGATATAGATGTATGAATAAAGATAGATCAAGATGAGGAAACTTTGAATTAGTATCATTTGTTGCCGTATCCTACTTAGTTAGTAGCTTTCATAGAGCATAAACATTATAGTCACTCTTATAAAATGAGCAGGATGACATTCATTTTTACTTCTAAAAATTTATATTTCTCCTTGCCTCTCCATCCCCTTATTGATCATTTTGTGAACCATCAAAATTCTGATATTCTTTTCAATGTAACACAGCATATTGAAGTATATTATTGTTAATGAAACTAGATAAAAACATCAGTCACACAGATAGATGATGGCCTGTACTAAAAGCCCCTAAGTGAAGTGGAGTACACCATGATAAGTCCAATAAGGAGATACCCCTGGTGAAAGTGAAAGTTGAGAAAGTGTTGGTGGAAAGAATGAGAACATGAAAAAATTAAATCAAAATAAAGCAAGGTCATGAAGTCCTTGAAACTCAGATTTAGGAGGTGTATATTCCTCCTGAATTATTCAGAGATTATGAAAACTCAAGGAAGCATTATCAGGTAGGAATGAGTTTCTGTGCAGGAATAAGTTTCTTTTTCCATTCAGTGTCTTGCAGCTTCTTGTATAAATGTGCATGATTCACTTGGCACACCTGGGAATTAGTTGTTTCATCATACTCTCCACTTTCACTTTTCCGGATGAGGATTTTCCAACATGATGAAACACACGGTTATAATTGTGTAATCATGGTATGAGAATTCCTTCTTTGCTCCTGTGAATGATTGAAAATTTGAGAGGTGCGTGTTTGGAACCTGAGTGGGAGTGCTGCTCAGGAATTGCAGAAAATAACAAGCTAGACGGCATTGCTGACTAGGTCTCCACATGTTTAGCAATGTCAGTTGCTTCTCTTGTCAAATACTGAACTTCATTATCCGAAATGCAGAGAACCTCAGAAATAACACAAGTGATGGCTCATGGGTTTGCCCTTCCCACAAGTCCATAGCTGTCCCTCAGGTCTCAGTCTCCTTACCCCCTCTACCATCTCCCAGGCTTACTTTCTCACAAGCTAACAGTTCCACCATTATCTTGGTCAATTTCAATGTACATGTTGATAATTCACTGTGTAATCCGGGCTCAAAATTCCTGATGCATTCACATTTAAGGGACATTGTCTTTACTCCATAGCCTAGATCCCATTATTACTGCTTGGAGATTGCCATCATGTAGAACTGCCCCACGTTTGAAATCTCATTTTGGAAATATTCTTTTTTACTTCAGAAAATGAATAATTTATCATTATAGAAACCTTTTTAAAAAATTACTCATAACCCTATCGTTCAAAATCATGTCAGAGTTCACTGGTGCTTCCTCCATCTTAATTGGAGGATCCAGCAGTGAGAACGAGTTTATGTCTGTTGGCTTCTTCCACCTCCTTCCAAGGGTGTAAGTTTGGCTTTGTCTGCCTCTGCTAACTCGGTTCCACAATCTGCTTTTATCTTTGCAAATTCTTGACATCTCTTTTTCTGCTGTGTCTCCTTATGTTGGTCTTTGTAGGGTTACAACTTTTTGTTCTTTTTAGTGTTTTTTAGGAGGGAACAGAGATTTTAGAAAAATGTATATGCAGTCTGCCATGTTCAACTTCCCAGCTATAGTCAGCCCTTTTGCACGGTCCCATTTAACTTGCTTACTGCATTACCTTAACCAGTCTCTTGCTATTTCCTTTGCTAGATTTTCCCCACCCCACATGCGAATCCCTAACTATTAATCTATTTTCAGATACTACCATCTTCTGATGCCACATTTAGGGTATCAGTGTTTGCTTATGGTCTCAGCCACACTGTTAAAGCCATTTAACAATCTTCTGAGACTATCCTCCTATAATTTCACAATAGCAATTTCAAGGCTTTACTATACTTTTCAGGTTATTAAGTACTGTTTTCTGGAGGTATATTGCCTGAATCTGCATCCTGGTTCTAGGACTTACTAATTCAAGTGACTGCATGCTATGTAACTGTTTATAATCCCTCACATATAAGACAGGGAGGGTACTAATAGTTTTTAATAATATAGTAGTTTTTAATAATATAGTTATAAAGGCACCCCTTTAGTGCAGTAGGCAGCGTGTCAGTCTCATAATAACATAGTTACAGAAATAATATTATTCACGACATTTTTGTGATGATTAAATGTGTTAATAGATATAAACCTCTTAGAAGTATTCTTTGTATGTAAAAAGTACTATGTTCCCTTTCCTTAAATAAATCAACTAGCCCCCTTCTACCCAGAGAAAATCAGAGGTACTTGTTAACTTTATTATTTTATCATATACTCCTCAAAATCTTTATACTTACATATATATTTCTTTCCTTCTTCCCTATTTCAAAAGGAAATGTACACTCCTGTTTCTGAAAAGTAATGTGATATAATATGTACAAGTTAGGTATGTAAAATTCCCTATAGAGGGAGTTTGGAAGTACTTAATCATCCTATCATCTTGAGAAGGTTTTTGAGAAGTTACACAGATGGTTTTGAAGGTTGGATATAAGCCAGATGGTGAAACTGGAGGAGCTGTTGTAGGCAAGAAGAGTCTCATATACAAACATATGGCTATGTGCATAGGATGACACTTTGGGGACCCTACCCATATTTAACAGAGCAAAGAATTCATACGTGTGAATATTGAATATGTGGTGTATGTGAAGGTAGGGGTTTCTTTCCCTTATATGGCATTTGTGAGCATTTTATGAGCTGGATTATGTTACTGTTCATTAATTTGTCAAGCATATGTCTTCTCCTCAGTTGTATTGATTTATCTTATGTGCTTTGACTCAGTGTCTTATACTTATTTTGATTGCCCAGAGTGGTACCAAATATGTTGTAAGTCATCAGCAAATGATTATGACATAATTAATTCTTTGAGATTCAAAAAGATCTTTATTCCTAATAGTCAATTATTTTTCTAGTAATCAAGAAAGTGCTTATTTAAATTCCCATGCTTTTAAATTGACAATACACATGTAAACACAAGAAACGTGAACACAGTGAAGCCTTGCATGGTATCTGTAGTTAATAGAAATAGGACAGTGAGTGCATACAGAGAACAATGATTTTATATACTCTTATGCTAAAGGAATAACCCATGCTAAGATGCAGCCAAAATATCGCATGTTTTAAGGAAGATTTTCTTTATCAAATGTGACCATGCTTACAAAATTTTGATGCATTTTAAAAAGTGGTGTTGATTAATTTTAAAGCTTACATTAAATTTAGTATTCACAGTTATAATGGTAAAAAAAAAATCCCTTAGAACAGCTTTTACTTCCCCCTCACAAGCATTTCTGTGTAAAACTGGAGAGTCTGCAGTCTCTTCCATTGGGAGCTTTCCCATGTGTACTTCTCCTTTCTGTTCCATACTGGTAGCAATATTCTTTCCACTTAAGCACCTAGGACCCATCGACCTCTGATGTCACATCCTGTTAACATCCTGTTAACAGATGGAAATGAGCTGATGTAGTTTGGATATGCTTTTCTTAATGCTTCCAGATTCTTACATGATACTTCTCCTTCCTTTTTTTCAGTGTCCAAGGGTCAGTCCTCTTTCCAAAATCGCCTTCATTTCATGGTCAAACAGGAAATGATAGTAATATGATCCATTTACATGTGATGAGTTTTGACAAATTATATATGAATATGAACATTCGCATCAACACATTCTTTGCAGACAGGATTTGGTTGTTAATCTTTTTTCTCTAATGGTGAAATGGAAGATTTTTATTTCTATTTTTGGAATTTAGGTTTTCTGCCGGTAAGTGAAGAAATTTGTGATTCGTGTTGCTCAGAGATATTCTGAAATCATAGTGAAGCATGTAGCTTACTTAGGCAGAAAACAGTTCTGGTAAAGTAGAATTCTGTAAGTAGTCTGCTCATTTGGTTTGGTCTTCTCTGGACACCCATATCTTCACTCTAATGGTTAGGGATCATACAGTCACTTCAGGTACTTTAGAGCAATTATTTACCTTAAACTATGGAAACAGAAAAACAAATATTTGTCAAATATTTGCAATATACAATAAAAGCATAAAAATGCATCGCATTCTGGCCAGGCTCTTCCTAATTTATTCTTTTATTAGAGTCTATGAATCTCCTTTGAAGTTATCTACTATACTTGATCACGGGATCCAATTACTTGCTTCCTCTGTCATTTTTTAAAGAGTACTTGTGAGCATTTAATAAATCCCCCTCCCAGTGACTCCAAGCTACCAGGACACAGGCCCCACCAACATCCTTAATTTTCTCAGTTCTTCTGCTGAAGAATTTGACCTTCACCATGATACACCACTCTGGGAGCTTTCCCTTCCCTAGAACTTTGTAGTAGCCCAATTGCACTCATCAATGACAGGAGTCTTGTTTTTGACAGCATTTACCTGTATCTGCTCACAGATCAAAACTCATGCCTGCTCACTGACCAAGGTCCACAGTTTATCAAGGTTGACAGTGGGGCAGAAGCTCTGGTTCCTCTTTAAGTGGTCATGCCTCATACCAGCTTTCCCAAAGTAAACTGGGTGATATTTGTCAAAGTTGATCTTGCGATGATGAAAGCCACCAGCATTACCTTGGCCTTCTGGGTGCTTCCTGTGCTTTCCAGTGTGATTTTGGCTGTGGCTCACGTGGCCCTGAAGTTTCTGGATACTCCTGAGTCTGGATGGTATGTTGGTGGCCAGCATGAAAGAGTTCTGAGTCAACTTAAAAAAAAACTACTTGCAGATTATTCTCAGTTTCTGCTAAAGTAATTGTCAAGTAGTACTTTAATCTGTATTCATTGATTTATAGGCAAGCCCTTCTTTAGCTTATAAAACAGAACTATACAATTTCTGTTATGTAATTGTAAAAATATTTTCATGCTCATTTAAAACAGTTAAAATGGAAGAGAATTCTTTAATCTTTCTTAAACCTAATTTCTTGATCTCTTTTTATTTTAGGATGCAATCATCTTCTATCTACTCAAGCATCACCTCTCATTCCTAAAATTCAGCTTCCAGTAAGTGAAGAAATTTGTGATTCATGTTGCTCAGAGATATTCTGAAATCATAGTGAAGCATGTAGCTTACTTAGGCAGAAAACAGCTCTGGTAAAGTAGAATTCTGTAAGTAGCCTGCTCATTTGGTTTGGTCTTCTCTGGACACCCATATCTTCACTCTAATAGTTAGGGATTGTACTATAGGCACTTTTTCACCAAGAGTTAAATATACTCAGTGTTGCCTATCTTAAATGTATAAAACAAAAACTTTTCTAGATTTCATGTCTCCTTCAGTTACCAGCCTATTTCCCTCCATCCAATACCTCTTCAGAAACAAACTTTCTACAGTTCTTGTGTGTGCTTACACTTTCTCTTCATAGTTCATTTCAAAACCCATCACAATTTGGCCTCAAACTCGACAATTCCCAAAATTACTTTTGCTATGATCATAAAATTAATTTGATATTAAAACCAAGTGACTTTTCAATATTCACCCTTGCTATATTTGATCCTGCTAACTTCATATTCCCTCTTGGAAGACTTTCTTCTCTTGCTTCTGAAGACATCACACTCTTTTGTTTCTGTCATTCTGGATTTTCCTATTCAATTGTTTTTGTGAAGTATTCTTCTTTTTCTTCTGACTTTCTGTAAAATATTCCTGTTCCTAAGAATTCCATCTTAGAACTTTTTCTATTCTTCCTCTATACATTTGTTTTCAGTAATCTCATCTATTTTTATGACTTCCGTTCTATCATAGAGAGTGATAAATCTAAATTGTTTTATCTCTCTTCCATTTATCTTTCCTGAGCTTCATTTATAAATAGCTTTATTCAATGGCCCACTCAATACATCTGGATAAACTCAACATAGAAAAACATGAGATCCTTGTTATCTTTCACAAAACTACTTCTCCCACAGTGCTTTATAACATAAATTCAGTCAGTTGCTCATGCCAGATACCAAGAAATTATCTTCACTAAAATAGAAGTAATACATTCAGAAAATCCCAACCATAATCTACTTCTACCTATCTTTTTCCCACTTCTCATGGCCAGACAATCACAATTTCTCATTAGATAGATATTTGTCAAAGTGTAACAACTGACGTTCTCCCTGCTTCTGGCCTTACATTCTTCCAATTCATCTTACATACACAAGACAGCATGTCTTTCTTAGAATAGAAATATGATCATATCTCCTTTTTGCTTCAAATACTTCAGTGAGTTGTCATTGCTCTTAGAAAAACATTTAATCTTTTAATCATGGTTTCTGAAACATTTTATGATTCAACCCCAGTATACTTTAATTTTTATTTCTTATCAACTTTCAATTTATGCTTCAACTACATACAATTTTTTCCCATTCTTTGAACACACTAGGTGCCACCTAGCTTTTGTGCATGTCTTTGACAGGATTATTGTTGGCTATCTCTTCCTATTTTTTACCTGGATAGACTTGTATCCATGTTTCTGATATTAAATTAAATGTCACTACCTTCAGGAAGCTTTCTCTGAATCCCCAGATAGAGTTCAATTGTTCTCCTTTGCATCATTATTCGCCTGTCATAAATTATCACACTGTTGCTTGTTTATTCGCATTTATTTTCTACTATTATGCAAGTTCTGTGAGAGAAAGTCTATTTGTCACTTACCATTACATCAGCAAGGCTTAGAAGAATGAGGCATTAAATTAGTATTTTTCGAATAAATAGGTAATAAATATCCCTTCCTTGTCTGCTAAACTTTCAAGATTTTTGAGGGCAGAGATCATTCCCAGATTGTTTTTTTTTAAATATATTATTTATTTAGCTTTAGAGAGGGGGATGGGAAGGAGAAAGAGTGGGAGAGAAACATCACTGTGTGGTTGTCTCTCATGTGTCTCCCCATGAGGGACCTGGCCTGCAAGGTCCCTGACTGGGCATGTGCCCTGACTGGGAACCGAACCGGTGACCCTTTGCTTCACAGGCCCGTACTCAATCCACTGAGCTACACCAGCCAGGGCCCAGATTGTTTTTAAATTCAACAAAATGTCCTTATATGTTTAATAAGTGCTTCTTTTTGTATGATATCTATTCTCTTAAGTTTGTGAAGGTATGTTTTATGTCCCAGAATGTGTTCCATCTTGGTAAATGTTCCATGAGAGTTAGAGAAAAAAATGTATATTCTGCTGTTTCTCTATGATGTATTCTATGAATATCAGTTAGATCTACTTGATTAACAGTGCTGTTCAGTTCCACTATACCGTTACTGATTTTCTTCCTACTGGACCTACAATTATTAATAAAAGGGTACTGAAGTCTCTCAGTGTATTAGTAGATTAACCTATTCTTTCATGCAGTTTCATCAGTTGTCCCACCACATATTTTGATGATCTGTTGTTAGGCACATACACACTGAAGACTGTTACATTTTCTTGGTGAACTGACTCCTATATCATAATATAATGCCCCTTTTGATCACTGACAATTATCCTTTTTCTGAAGTTTGTTTTGTCTGAAATTAATATAGCTATTACAGTTTTGCCTACTATTACCATGGTATTTCTCTTCTCCATAGCTTTATTTTTATTCTACCTAAGTCTTTATACAGAAATCTGGTTAGTTCAGTATGCTGGCCTGATGTACCTATTCATGGCTGGATATTCAGACACTTGCAAGGAACATGATGGAAAATTGGTGACAAGGCAATTTGGGGAAGAGGTATGTGTATTGACTTCTCTGAATAGGCAAAAATGTGAATATATTTGTTTTCTATGAGAATGCTCATAGAAAGTTGACATGAAATGTATTAATAATCAAGTGCATAGCATGATCCGTTCTGTGGATACCAGTCATACTCTCTCCCTAGCCACCACCAACACCTCCCCCTGGGATGATGTACAAAGTGGCCATGGTGACAACAATGAAGATTATACTTGGGCTCAGTAACATGGACTTCTATTCCTCACAGGTGATCTGGCTGTGGCCACCTCTGAGTGCCATGTTGACATATTCTAGACCACACTCTGAAAAGGGTAGAACACCCAAAATATAAAATAAGACACCTGAAAGTTCAAAAATTAGCTGAATATCTCATTCTTTAGGCACACATCCCCTAAAGCATATTTAAGTCAAGTATCCTCTACAAAACCTTGTCTTCTATTGATACTCACCGTTAATCTCTCCCCTTCAGAATTTTCTATAGCACTTATGGGCACTTTGTCAAAGCCATTATACGACCTAGAATTTTGCTTTCAGAACAATCCCCTTAGTGACAAAGAAATTTTATTTGCACTTCCATTAAGATGAACATTATCTTCAGGGGTAGTGTGGCAGAGCTTGCTAGGTAAAGAAAGCAGTTCAGACCAGAAGGAATTTCATCTAGATGGGAATGTTTTACATTACTTTTTTGATGATTACAAGAAGAGGAGGCAAAATTAAACAAAGAAAACATAACTACTTCAGACTTTTTTCTTCCTTGATGATAAGCAGACACACTATTTATTGAAACCTATCTCAAAATCTGACTGTAGAATTGCTGTGATTAACAAAATTACTCAAATTTCATCTGTGTTTCTTCATTCGTAAAGGAGATAAAAATATAGAAAGTTGAAACAAGTTAAGAAATATGACTATTTATTAAGGGAAAATAAATCTAGATTTCTTTTCAATGGGCACCAAACATCAAGAATTTCTTGAAAAACTACCAAAAGCACCTCAAGATCAAAGAGGAAATTACATAAGAGAGCAAAAGTATGGGCTGAGACATTCACTGGCTGACTCTGACTTTGGCATCATCTTTCCTCCTCACCCCTCTACAGAACTAACCACAGTAACAGGAACAATGAAAATCACAGTGAGGCTGGAATTGGCCTCCATTTCTACACTGACAATGAGAGGGCTATCAATTAACAAGGTCCATAGTGAACCAGTCCTCACCAAAACTATAGTAAAGGCCTACCTTGCATCATCAGTACCTCTGGTGGTATGAAGTACTGAATATTATGGGCTGAACTGTGTTCCCCCAAAATTCATATGCCAAACTCCTCAGTACTTCACAATGTAATAGTATTTGGAGATCAGATTCATAAAGAAATAATTAAGTTCAAATGAAGTCATATGGGTGGGCCCTAGTCTCACATAAATTTTCTCCTAAGAAGAGGAGATCAGGACACAAACACACAGATGGAAGATGATGTAAAGACACAGAGAAAACAATCTACATCAAAGAGAGAGGCCTTGGAAGGACCCAATCCTGTTGCCACCTTGATCTCAGATTTCTAGTCTGCAGAATTGAAAGAAAATAAATGTATGTTGTTTAAGCCATGCAGCCTGTGGTACTTTGATATGGAAGCCTTAGCAAGCTAATCACTGGTATTAGTATAAAGAGAGCCAACGCTACATGATATTTGAGGAAAAGTAGATTTTAAATAAGAAGAGGTCTCCATTCAGGAGAAAAATTATTTTTCCTAAGGAAGGTGAGAAGACAAAAAAAAAGCAAATCAATTTGCATCCCTCTACTCTTTGTTTATAAAATTAGTCCTGCTTGCTCTTCATCATTTTAACATGTATTGAATACAAATGTATGTGCTGGTAAATAACAAGTGATTCAACATGCAATGCTTATTCATGAGACTTATCATTTAAAATTTGAAAGTATATATGTTTGAATGGTATCCAACAGATTAGGATTGTGTGTCTTAAATCTTTACTGACAAGTTAGTTGTCCCTGTTTATTCATTTTAGTTGTTCAGGATTCTCTTAGTAGAGCAGAGAGTAGAGTTCTCCCTTCTCGGGAGCTTCAATGCCAGCATTGGTAGATTTCCCTATCTCCAGATGATTTATTGTTCAATTCAACACATGTTAATTAGGTGTCTACATTACCTTTCCAGTGTTACTGAGTAAAAGCAAGCATGCATGTTACATACACACACACACACACACACACACACACACACACACAACTGCAAAGTTCCAAGGAAAATCAGAGTCATTCTCTGATTTCAGAGTCAATCAGAGAAGAATGTAGGGACTTCTACCATAGGTGTCTCTAATCAAAGACACCTCCTAAGTTTGTCCCTTTGTCACATTTCAGGACATATTTCTTGTTAACTCTGGTTGAGCTACATGTGACAAAGAAACATGTCTTTCTCCAAGTTCTCTGTTAAGGGAATTCAAAACACTTCCCTTTAAAATGAAATTGAACTGAAACAAATACTTCCTTACTTTAATGTGATGGAAATTCACTTAAATCACCTATGAACAGCCAACATATATTTTGCTCAGTCTTAGAATTGTGTATGGTGAAAGAGTTAAGGTCAATAACAGTTACTTCAGCATGTCTGGAAACAGTGACTTCATAAGAATTTTCTGATTTTAAAGGTCATATATGTTGTACAAAGTATAATAGCGTGTGTTCTCACTGTATGAGACAGCTCATTGCAACACTTGGGAGGTTGAGCAATATGTCTGGATTACTTGGTGCACACAAAAAATGCATAACTTTACATACATTACTTTGCACAGGACTGAACATAGAAAAACATTGTAAGTGATAGAACATTATCCAACATGTTTTCAGTTTTGACTCCCCCAGTCGCTGAGGTGGAAAATTACAAGTAGATTTAGATCTCCAACCATAATTCAGCCATAATAATCCAGCATTATTAAGGTTTTGTCCCAGAATTTAAATCAGTTTTCTTTAATTTGTGTGGATAGTAGTACATAATTTATGGAGAGGAACACAGTAAAGATTATGTAGAACTTGTGTCAAAAAAACATGAGTTTAAATCCTAAATCTTCTTTAGCTTTGTGACCTTGGGATATTTACTTGACATCTGAGACATACTTTCTGCATTCTGAAATGGACTAATAAACCTAAAAAGGCTGTTTTAAGCCTAAGTAGCATAGGTATGGAAGTTGGTGCAAAGTAGATACTTAATTTAAAAAAAAAAAAAAACAACTTAAATCACATAAGGAAAACAAAGAACTGCAATCTGAATATTTTTATATTTATTGTTGTTCAGTTATAGTTGTCCTGCCATTTTCCCCATTGCTCACCCCTGCCCCATCCCCCCACTCCCACAGTCAATCTCCTCATTGTCCATGCCCATGAGTCCTCTATTTGTGTTCATTTGCAATTGAATATCTTCAAGACTTCAAAGGGAAAAAACAAAGCCAACCACTATTTGTTCACATTGGATTGCAAAAAAAGCAATTCAGTTCACTGAGAAAAGTGAAACTGATGACTCACATCAAAAAAGTGATTCATATTTTACTCTCAAAAAGGAAGCTTGACAACAGTGAGCTAAGGAAGGCACTGAAATACTTATAGAAGTTTCAATAGGTTCATATTACCCCATTAAGATATATGTTTATATCATCATGGTAATCTGTGGTTGTAGAAAAATCCATCAGAAGCCCAATGCTTACAAATCTCTGCCTGTGACATACCACTGTGTCATTATTAGTTTATTGTTTTGGAGTTACCAGTTCCAGTCCCTTAGAATGCCTCCAGGTCGGTGGTTTCAATAGTGTGTTCTGGGGAATCTTAGAGTTCTGCTGGTATTCTTTACAGGTTAAATATTAGGGTCCCCAATATGATTTCAGTGAAGGAAAAAAGGAAGGGAGAAAGGCTGGGAAAAAAAACAAAAGAAGAAAGAAAAAAGGAAGGAATGAAGAGACAAAGGAAAAAAGGAAGGGAAGAAGGAAGAGAAGAAAGGAAGAAGGAAAAGAAAAGTTGATACAATTATTGTTCTTGCTAAATTCTGTAATATTATTAGATTTTAATAATGGAAATGATTACAATCATTATTGTCAACATCATTATATAGCTATTGATA
Organism: Carollia perspicillata; assembly: GCA_004027735.1. Taxonomy (NCBI): domain Eukaryota; kingdom Metazoa; phylum Chordata; class Mammalia; order Chiroptera; family Phyllostomidae; genus Carollia; species Carollia perspicillata. The sequence goes on along the minus strand of PVKM010006151.1, from coordinate 31,536 downwards.
AATTAAATACATTCTCAAAAAATTCGGTAAGGAAAGTATTATCTTCATTTTACAAAGGAGGATATTAAGACTCAGACAAAGTTAGAAAATGAATGTGGAACTAGGATTAAAACAAGCAAATATTAATTTCAGCGATCTGTTCTTTTTCTTACATGTCATAGTGTCTCCATGGGATGCAGGCTATGCAATGAAGATTAGCAAAGAAGTGGTTTATTAAGAAATGATCTTGAACTCATTATCTCTGAGGGGCAACAAATGGGGTAAAATTGGGGAGAAGGGAGAAGAGAGTTGTGGTGCAGTCACAACAGTCCCTCAGACAACCTCACAGGGAACTGTGAAGCTGGAATGGCCCATGAGACTGTTGCGGAAAAGGGGCTGGGCCTTCATACTCCTTGGTCAATAAGTCACTGAATGAGGTCTACCCCTGGAAGGGGACTTGAACCTGGCCAAGGCAGCTCTCTTCAGCAGAAGCAGTTTCCAAAGAGAGCTGAAGATTGTGACCTGTCATTTGACAGCATTCCCAGAAGTCTGGGGAAGCAGTCCTTCAGTTTCAAGGGAAACTGGATGACAGAGGAGAGCAGTGTTAATGTAATTGTCTTTATAGAAAGAAAAGAAACTTCAGAAGACATAAGCACGGGGAAGGAATCAGCTAATGCATAATAGAAGAAAATTAGCATTTAGTAGGGGAAGCTCATTTAAAAAGTACACAGGCATGTTTTTCTTGTCCTAGAATAAAGAAAATGATATAATTAACATGTACTCATTACTTAGCCTTGTTAATTCAAAATATTTCATACTTTTTCAATAAGATTTAAACTGAATAGTCAGACCATTCAACCACCTGTGTATCCCCTCAAGATTTCATGTTACTCTTTGCTTTAGCGTAATTTCCCTAAAAAACTGAGGCCTTGGCAAAGCCTCTGTGAGGAAGTTTTATCAGAGAATGCAATCCCACAGCAGCCAGAGCAAAGGAAGAAGGGTTGTATGGCTGGCATGCAGGAAAAGCAAGTGCAGAATGTTTGCATTTTATCTTTTAATTGTTTTTAAAAATCTGTTGCATCTAGAGTTATGTTCCATTTTTATTTCTATTATTGTTTATTTGTTCCATTTTCCTTTCTAAGTTTTTCATGGTCCACAGAGTGAAATATCTGTCAATTTTGTTATTTCTTATCAAAGAAACAGCTTTGGGTTTTGCTTACATTCTCTAGTATATCTTTGTACTCCCTTTCATTAATTTATGCTGCTTATTTCATTCTTTTTGGGGGGTTACTTTATTGTTCACTTTCTAACTTCTTGAGCTGGCTGTACTATTAATTTTGAGTCATTTATACCATAAAATTTAAGGCTATAACTGTACTTCTATGTACAACTTTAGCTGCACTACACACATTTTCACATGCTCTAGTTTAATTATCATCCATGGCACTTTAAAATATTTTTGTGATCCCAGAAGATTGAGTTAAGTTTATCCCCTAGTTCATTGTAAACTATCATTATCATTCTGTTCAAGGCTTTCTCACTATTATTATTTTGTCACTTTCAATTCTACTTCCCACTTCTCCCTTTAGGCATCCACTCTAATGTGTTGATATTTGTTTTTGATATGCATGTATCTTCGGATATAATGTTTGTTATTATAGTGTTTATTTTACATAGGTGGTACATTACCATAAATCTTACTTTCTCTCACTCTTTCTTTTTTAAATTCAACTTTGTTTTTAAGATGTGTCCATTGTGATGTGCTTGTGTCTAGTTCATCTATGAAATGTGTCTACTTAGCCACAAGTAATAAGTACATATTACTTAGCCATTTCCACAAAAGATGGAGATATCTGGGTTTTCTTTAACTTCTCACTACCATGGGTTATAAAAGTGCCATACTGATAAGACTAGTGATGATTAGCAAAAATCATAAATGTAAAATGCTAACAGAGTTGTCTGGCACCAAGTAAGAACTAAATGAATGGTAACTATTAACATTACTTTTTTAACTAAAAAAATATTTATTAGAACTTCTAAACTCACATGGCCAAATATGCCTCCCAAATCCATTTGGAATGAAAGCCTCAGAACTACATGTCATCACATGTCAAGTCCAACCAAAGGGAAGACAGAGCAGCTCCTCTACTACCTTCTTCCAGGTTCTTTCCTCCCTGCCACTGTTCTTATTATGAAATTTTCCACCAAGAAGGGAGTGGAGTGGAGAGTAATGCCGCGAATCCCATCCTGAGCACTCCCCTCTTTTCTCGCCAAGACATGGAGCCTCAGAAGGGCCCAGAGCAGACAGGCTGCCACTTGCAGCACCACATTGAGGTAATTCTGCCAAGAGGTTGTGCTTCTTCCTAATTCCAAAGAAGCATTAGATTCTCCTCAAAGAGGCTGCTATAAATCGCCTTCTGGCAGCCAAATTATTGGCATCCAGAACCCTGCTAAACTAACCAGTTCTCTAACCAAGAGTACACCAGGGAACTAGTAGGAAACAATATGAGGGGAATAAACCATTTAGATTTTATTTAGCAGGAACAATCGATTTAATAAAACAAATGAAAGAACTTCAGGTAGGCTACTCTTTGCTTCCAAAAATTTTTTTAACAAAAAACTCTGTTGCCAAAAATACATGTCACCAAATATGGATGGTGAAACTAGTGGTAGGTGGAAAGCAGGCTCTGTGGTATTCTCTTCAGCTCTGGAACTCTGGCAGAATCATCTCAGACACTTCACATTTCTCTTGGCTTATGTTGTCCACACCTGTAGTAGTGGACATTGGATGAGATTTTATCTATGTTTCCCTCAGAGTCTTGGCATTTGTCTAGAAATATGTCTTATGATCCATACGTATTTAAATGACATCTCTAGTTTTAACGAGCATATGCTATCAAACTGAGAGAAGAGAGGAAAGAGTAGCATCACATATGGATGTAAATAAGGGTGAGACAAACTGCTCTTGGTTAACACATGGTAAAACATCAGTTGGTCCCAAACATCTATTGTGCAGGATTTAAATCTTAGGATGTAGAGTTGGAAGAATAATTTTAGATAACCTAACCCAACCTCTTCATCTTATAGGTGAAGAGAAATGCAGTAGGGAGCAGTGAAGATATTTGTCCAAAGATGACTGGCTAGTTAGAGGAAGAACTAGGACAAAAAGCCAGGGTAGTTGAATGCCTAGTTGTGTGGTTGCTGCATTATGTCTGTGAAAGACTCAATATCAGTTTTGTGTCGAATACAAAGATGAATCAGGCATAACTTATAATTTAGGGAAATAATCAAATTTTCTAAAAAGGAAGGGGAAATCATTTTTTTTAATTATTAGAGAAGTGGGTTATAAAAAATGATGCACTGATGGTAAGTAGTTGCTGTCAAAGGCCTACAACATGATGGCCCTGAGTGAAATCCACTTGTCCAAAAACTCAACACAATCCATACTACTTTAACCATCTAGTTTTTCAAGTCAGTGTAACAGACTGATTCATGGCTCTTCCAGGGTTCTCTCCAAGTCATAGTGGTTCCTGCTGATTCTAGGAAATAAAACTAAACTCTAGGGGGAAACTAAAGTATAGGCTGTACTATAGGAAGGGAAGACAGTACATAAAGAGAATACTGGCAATGATATGCACTGGCAAACGGCAGTTTTCCATTTGCTGTAGTGTTCTAGGGACCCTGTGAAACAGGGCTTTAAATCATGTTCATTTTGCTATCAGAAAGAGTGGATTACTTTATAATCTTCTGCACTTAATTTTTCTCTTCTAACAGATCTCTGGCACCATCCTTTTTGCAATTTCCCTGTGCTATACCAATAAATCATGGTTCAGTAGTGCTGTAAGAATAGGCTAATGGAGCAAGGAGGGAATCCTTAAACTTCAGGACCACAAGACTGCTCCAGAGTCACTTGCATTTGGTTAGATTCAGGTAAGCTGTATTCTGATTTATCTGGGACATCATACCTCATGGTATGTACCAGGACTTGTTTGGAGCTCACATACATGAAGACAATTATATAGAGGGCTACATGGTTTCCTTTTGCCACTTGCTTTCAGTTTGGCTCAAATTTATAGTAGCTTGTAAGGTATTATATCATAGCTAGGTCCTAGACTAGTATGGAGTTTATTGGGATGGTCTATCAGGAATGCCCAACCTTTTGGCATCTCTGGGCTACACTGGAAAAAGAAGAATTGTCCTGGGCCACACATTAGATACACAAACACTAACAAAAACAAAAAAGTCTAATAATGTTTCAAATAAATCTACTATTTTGTGTTGGGCCACACTCAAAGCCATTCTGGGACTCATGTGGCCAATGGGCCATGGATTGGACACCCCTGAATTACTCCTTAGTGAGCCGTTTATAGTCTGTTCTCCATAGTATTCATATTTGATCCAAAGAGAAATCCACACCCACAGCATAGAATATAATGTGTATATGTAGACACACACTCATTTTTTTTGAAAGTATGAAACTTGGAAGAATACAAGCTGTTCTTTCTGCAGTCCCCATCTCACCCCATTCCCACCCCACCAACTCTCCTTTTTTCTCCTCTGTCATTTTGGGTCCCATTCAGGAAATTTCCACTCATTGGCTCTGAAGGAGGAGAGCAATATATTGTGTAAGTGGTGGGATTGTCTGTCCTGACTCCTCTGTCGGGCATGGAAGGGCAGCAGTTTACCTGCTTATATTAGTTCTCCTGAGGAAGACCCAAGGACTAACCAGAGCCAGAGCTCAGGAAAACGCATGAGCCCTGTCTCTGCAGTCATCTCTTTTTTTCAATGTGAGTACAGGTCTGGGTACTTTTATTTCCTCATTTCTGACAAACCTTACCTCTTGACTGATAATGTTTTTCTGAGAGGCATGTCTGGGATATGCTATGTTTCCCCTACACGTTTCCCCTTACCGGCATGAACACGTTCACCCCATGGGTAAAAATCTCATTTCTGAGTCATATTCCTATACATAATTACTTTCTATATTACATTGCTTACAGTTCTAAATAAATGTCTTCAGGGTCAGGCAAATTGGAAAGATTACCTCTGTAAGAGAATGATTAAAAAATAAGTTTTACACCTATGGTCAGGAGGATGACTATTAACTATGGTATTTATTTTCCACTACTTTAATTAATTCAAACACATTTTCCCTCTTACTGATGTATGACCTAGCTTTGTACTATCAATACTTACAAATTTATACACAGACAAAACTTGTGCACTCAATTTGATTATGAAACGTTCCTGCAAAATGAAACACAAGTGATGAAGATCTAGGGTATCTTTTTACCCACACATGTGACATAGGTAAAAATACAAACAAAATATATCCAGGTATCTCCAAAATTTAAGCAGGTCTTAGCAAGACCTCTGATTAAAAGGGCCTGGATATTAGGTAGCATAATTCCTCCAATGTTGTTATTTCTCAGGATCATTATTGAGGTGCCATAGTAATCAAAACAGCATGGTACTGGCATAAAAACAGACACATAGATCAATGGAACAGAGAAGAGAGCCCAGAGATAAACCCACACATTTGTAGTCAATTAATATTTGACAGAGAAGCAAGCACATACGATGGGCTAAAAATGATTTACTCAATAAATAGTGATGGGAAAATTAGACAGATACATACAGAAAAATGAAACTAGACCACTTTCTTACACCATACATAAGAATATATTCAAAACAAATTAAAGACTTAAATGTTAGATGCGAACCATAAAAATCCTGGAAGAAAAATCTCAGACATTGTTCATAGCAAAATTTTATCAGATATATCTCTCCAGGCAAGGGAAACAAAAGGAAAACTGAACAAATGGGACTACATCAAATGAAAATGTTTTTGAACAGCAAAGGAAATCATCAATCCCACATTGCAAGGGAATAAGCCAGGAGGAACAATTGGGGAGTGAGACAAACCATGCTACCTAGGGCTCCAACATGGGAAACTATAGCTTCAAAACCTCTCCCTGTAAAAACCTGTGGGAGTTGTGGCAGCAGGAGAACCCCCCAGGCTCACAGAAGAGTCTGTTGAAGAGACTCAAGAGGTCCAAGAATATACACAAGCCCACCCACTTGGGAATTAGCACCTGAAAGGGCACAATCTGCTTGTGGGAAACAAGGGAAGTGATGGAAAGTGGGGCAAAAGACAAGAGAGCTAGCAAGTAGCATTGTTCCCTCTCTGACCCCTCCCACGCATTTAGCAACACAATGCAGCACTGTGGATTGCCCTGCCCTGATGAATATCTAAGGCTCTGCTCCTTACTACATAATAGTTGCACCAAGAAAAAGAAATATGGCCCAAATGAAAGAACAGATCAATACTCCAGAAAAAAACTAAGTGACAAAGAGATGGACAACCTATCAGATGCAGAGTTCAAAACACTGGTAATCAGGATGCCCACAGAAGCGATTCAGTATGGTCACAAGATAAAGGAAGAAATGAAAACTTTACAAAGTGAAATAAAGGAAAATATACAGAGAACCAACAGTGAAGGGAAGGAAACTAGGACTCAAATCAATGATTTGGAACAAAAGGAAGAAATAAACGTCCAACTGGAATAGAATGAAGAGACAAGAATTCAAAAAATGGGAAGAGCTTTAGGAGCCTTGGGACAACTTTAAACATTCCAACATCTGAATCGTTGGGGTGCCAGAAGGAGAACAGGAAGAGCAAGAAATTGAAACTTATTTGAAAAAATAATAAAGGGAAATTCCCCAAACTAGTGAATGAACTAAACATGCAAGTCCAGGAAGCTCAGAGTGTCCCAAAGAATTTGGATCCAAGAAGAAACGCATCAAGGCACATCATAATTACATTACCCAAGATTAAAGACAAGGACAGAATCTTAAAACCAGGCACATCATAATTACATTACCCAAGATTAAAGACAAGGACAGAATCTTAAAACCACAAAAGTTAAGAAGATGGTTACCTACAAAGGAATTCCCATAAGACTAGCAGCTGACTTCTCAAAAGAAACCTTACAGGCAAGAAGGGGCTCCAAAGAAGTATTTGAAGTCATGAAAGGCAAAGACCTACATCCAAGATTACTCTATGCAGCAAAGCTATCATTTAGAATGGAAGGGCAGATAAAGTGCTTCCCAGATAAGTTCAGGTTAAAGGAGTTCATCATTACCAGCCCTTATTACATGAAATCTTAAAAGGACTTATCCAAGTAAAAGAAGATCAAAACTATGAACAGTAGAATGATAACAAACTCACAACTATCAACAATTGAACCTAAAACACAAAAACTAAGCAAGCAACTAGAATAGGAACAGAATCACAGAAATGGAGGGTTATCGGTGGGGAAGGGGAGAAGGATTATGGGGGGAAAAAGTTTCAGGGAATAAGAAGCATAATTGGTAGGCACAAAATACACAAGGGGAGATTGAGAATATGTAGGAAATGGAGAAGCCAAAGAACTTATATGCACAACCCATGGACATAAAATAAGGGGGAAAATGCTGGAGGGAGGGGGTACAGGGTGGAGGGGGAAAAGGGGGGGAATGGGACAATTGTAATATCATAATCAATAAAATATACTTAAAAATAAATTATCAACAAAATAAAAAGACAACCCACTGAAGGGGAGAACATATTCGCTAATACATCTGATATGAGGTTAATACCAAAAATTTATAAAGAACTTACACAACTCAACACCAAAAATACTAACAGCACAAAAAAAATGGGCCAAGGATCTGAATAGACACCTCTCCAAAGAGGTGTCCAACAGATGTATGAAAAGATGATCAACATCACTAATCATCATAGAAATGCAAATTAAAACCACAATGAGATACCATCTCACACCTGTCAGAATGGCTGTCATCAATAAATCAACAAACAAGTGCTGGTAAGGATGTGGAGAAAGGGGGACCCATTTGCAATGTTGGTGGGAATGCAGATTAATGCAGCCACTATGGAAAGCAGTATGGAGTGTACTCAAAAAATTAAAAATAGGTCTGCCTTTCAACCCAGTGATTCCACTTCTGGGAATATATCTGAAGGAACCCAAAATACTAATGTAAATACTAACACTACACAAGTTCCCCTAAGTTCATTGCAGCATTATTTATAATCATCAAGATATAGAAGCAGCCCAATTATCCATCAGTAGAGGAGTAGATAAAACAACTATCCACTGGTTTTGTACTTTTGTGACATTTACACAATGAAACACTACTTGGTCATAAAAAAGAAGAAAATTTTACCCTTCGCAACAGTATGGATGGACATGGAGAACATTATGCTAAGTGAAATAAGCCAATCAAAGACAAACAGCATATGATTTCACTCACATGTGAAATCTAATGAAGACATTGAACTAACAAGGAAAATAGAGAGAAACGCAGATATCAAGGGTAGTGGAAGAGGTATTGAGCTGAAAGGAAAAAGGACTCATGAACAGGGATAACAGGGTGGTCATTGCTGGGGGATGGAGTGTTTAAGGAGAGTAAATGGTAATGTGAAAAATACAGTAAAAATAAACAAACAGCTTTTTCAAAATTTATAAAAACTGACATGGATGGAACTAACCCTTTTTTCATTTCTGACAGCAATATCTTTATTTTTCATAACCAGGATTTCATTATTGACTGGACAACAAGTCTTTGACTGATGATAACACCAGATTTCCATTTTAGTCTTACCAGTTCCTCAGACTGATATTTTTTCCCACCTCTCTTCCCACTTTCACTCATCCCAAAAGACATAAGAGGCCTCAACATTACTCTCTCCTCATATTCCCCTGGCAGATGTACAAATTGCTATAAACTTTCTGAAGGACAGTCATGCCATATTGACTTAAACAAAATACCCATGTCTATGACTAAATACAATACGCCTACCCTACTAGTTATCTATTCTAGAGAAACACCAATATATGTATACAAAGAGAATTGTTCAGAGATGTTTGATTAAAGCTTTCTTTGCAACAGCAAAAATTGAAAAGAACCTACTAGCCTTGAGCTTGGGTAGTATCAGTGAAGACGGTGAGCAGTGGATGAATTCAGTTTGGTTTAATGGGCATTGTTTACAAGATGTGCTGATTGATGAGCTAAGGGTGGGAGATAAAGTGCAGAGTCCTGAATGTCTCAAATATCTTTGGCCTAAGAAACTTGAGAGAATGGAACTGCCAGTTACCGAAATGGGAAGATCTGTTGTTGGAGTTGATTTGAGAGTGGTGGTGGCCGATGAGAGGAACTGGGAGATAGTTTTTGAATGAGTTAAGTGTGAGATGTTATTAAAAATATGCATAAAAGTATCAAGTAGGTAATTGGATATATGAGTCTGGAACTGAAAAGAGAAGTCTAGGCGAATGGCATAAATTGTGGAGCAATCAATAAATAGTATTTATAGACATGTGACTGAATGAGTTTATCTAGGCAGTAAACATAGAGAAGAATCTCAGAGTTTAGAGAAGAGAAAGATAAGCTCAATCAAACAGGCAGGAGAAAGAACAGCCAGGTAAGGTGGAAATCCAGGAAAGGTTATTATCTTGGAAGGCAAGTAAGGAGTGAAGTACAGGAAGGAGCTAGCAGCTATGTGAAATCTTGAAAAGGCTAAAATGGTATTAAAGATTGTCAAAATTTAAAAACATCAGGGGAAAGAAGGGGAAGAGACATCAAGGAGCAGGTATAAAGGACCCATGGACAAAGACAATGGGGGAGGGGGAATTGAATGTGGAAGGTGGAGTGGGTAGGGCAGGGGAAGAGTAATGGGGGGTGGGAAATGGGGACAACTGTAATTGAACAACAATAAAATTTTGGGGGGGAAGTTCTAGGATATGCAAAGAATTTGAAAAATCTAAAGCATTTAGGAGTGGAACCAGTTAATGAGTGTAGCTCATGGCCTTAGAAACTCCCCTATTTGCAAAGCAAAGTGTGTTGCTGGAATTTTACTAGGGCACTTACAAAATTCATAATTTATTATTAAGAAAAGAATGTTTTCCCTAGATTTTCATGTGATTATGGGACTAGTTCGGTAACTAGATTTAAGTTTCCAGTTAACTGTTCAGAATGGTTGCATAAATGAAATTCTGATAGCTTGGAGCATGTCTGACACGTGTAAACCTGCTTTTTAGGTACTTGGGCAAGCTCTCAGTATCGGGAGCTAAGGGTTATTTCAAAGATTCCCAGTTTACCTGAATTGCACATGAGTTTGCACATGTCAACAAGGAGTCAGTATGTGTGTGTGTTTGAGGATTTTTATTGGGCTTTTTTTTCATATTTTGGTCCTGCACCAACTACTTATTTGTTCATTGCCACAGGAGAAAATTGCAAAACTATATAGCTTAATGATACTATAAACCTATATTCCCCGATTATAATTTCATTCTCAATGTTGCCTACAAATCCTTCCGGGTTTCACAGGAAAGTTATTGTTTCTATTTTCTGCAGTCTCCATTTGATTCAAATCTTCAATCCCTTTATGCCTCCCCTATTAATTCTCAAAAAAGTCACCGTATGCAAACTTCCTTCCTTGTCAATTCTACATGCTTACTTGCATCCTTATTATCCTTTCTTCCTTTCCTCCCACATGTGGAAATGATATCACACTTCTAGGTAGGTGTTCTCCGACAACTGTATTCTGGATGTCCCCTCACTCAGAAACCTCAGTTTACTGATTTTTACTTATCTCCCCTATATCTTCAATACTTTTCTCTCTATTGCTTTATTCTCATCAACATTTAAATACTTTAAGTTTCATTTCCCCCCCTGAAGAAAATTCTCTATTTTCATCTAGCATTCATACTGCTGACCTGAAGTCTAAATCTCAGTCCTTTTTAGATGATTTGTTTTAGGTTCACGCAGTTTTAGAATGGCCTTTCTTTTCTTTTCTTTTTTTAATGTTTTGTGTGCTAAAATTTTGTGAGGTTCTAGAACTTAGATAAGTGTATTCTAAGTACTGATTACTTTTTTAAAATTATGGCAGCTTTCATCTTTAAGAGTACTTTACTTTCTTATATTTCTTCTTTTTGAAACAGCTTTCTAAAAACATGGCTGCAATATCTTTTCACATCTTTTAGAGAGTGCTAGGTATAATGATTTATAAGTTCTCTTCTGTTTCCCAGTATATCTCTACTTTCTACAATGTTATTAATCTGTTCCCACTGGACTTTATAGTTTGTGTGGCATTTTTTCAAATAACTCATGATGCTTGTTTTTCTGTCTTGTTAATAGGGAAGAACTAGGTTTATCACTTCCATTCCCTCTGTAGGTCTGTCTGCCTACTCTGACAGCTGGCCTCCCACTTGATTGGGAGCCCTGGCTTTGAATTTGTGTTTGTTGATAGAGTTTATTTCTGTATCAGTCAAGGTCTAATCAGGAGACAAAAACAGCCCACTTACGTTTAACAAAGAATAATTAATATAAGGAACTATTAACCAGGTATTAGGGAACTAAAAATGCAAAAAGAAAAAATTGAGTTTTATCACAAAGGTAATAACTTCAGTAAGCAATTTATGACACCTAAGGTTAGGGAGAAGGGAAGAAGTTGACATTATTATGACTTCAAAGCTTGCAGGGCATGTATATCCTATGGCACTAAGAGTTACGCCTCTCACAAAAGAACACTGCTCAGTTAGTACAGGTGTCTGAGGAGCTCAGAAGTTTCTGGGAGCTGGGATCCAGCCCTCTGAGGAGGAAGCACTCCTCACCTCATCCTGGAGCTGTAGAAGCCTAAACCCAACGTCCCTGAGGAGGAGACTCACCACAGCTGGTGTCAAAATCTGAGGGGACACAAGAAAGCTGATTCTGTGAGTGCTGGAAAAACTGCAAATGAAAACCAACAACTACTATTGGAATGAACTGTTGCTGTCCAGGTGAAGCAGTGCTGCAGCTGATGTCATCAGGAAGCCTTCTAGTCTGTCTCTAGTGCCCCCTATTGGCAGAGCCTACCAGGAAACACACCAACAAAGGAGAAGTTTGCAATGTTCCAGCCCCAGTATCACAAAAGGGAGCAGAGTTGGGTGGGTTGAAGCCAAGAGATCATAGCTCAATAACCTGGATAGTTTAGAGAAGCTGCTTCTTAGCAACACACATTCACCTTAATGCCAAAATAAAGGGACTTTGTTTTAGATTCCAACACTCACATTAGGTAGCCTAGTCCTCTTTAAAGTGTAGTTTTGTTATTTTTACCCCTGGGTTATTGCCACATGTGTCCTCTCTGTGTTCACAAAAAGGGGAGTGGTGGACTGTATGCAGGACATAGCAGTTCAGTATATCATTTTTTAAATAATAACCTAAGTTATCACCTCTGTCCTATACACAATCCCACTGGTCACACCTGTTAATTCTTTGTGGTCCTTCTGAGATACAGATCAGTTTTCATTCTTGCTCATGCAAGGCACACCTACTTAATTTGCTTTACTGATGTCCTACACTTGCCATTCTCAGTTCCCTTATGATTTATTTCCTTCAGTGAATTTTCACATCCATCTCTGGGGTCCAGAAGGGAGGACCAATAAATGTGTGTGCTCCCTTTGTCACAGATAATTGAAATATAAACCAATGTCTTTTCAAGGGCATAAACACTGAACTGTTTCACAAAAAATATTTGCTTATGGTTACTTATGTTATCATTTGTCATTTAAATGAGGTCTATTAGGAAAATTTGAAGTGCTTTTTAAATTCTAAAAATCAATATTATATAATACTATATTATGGTAATAAGGCAGGCCGGGTCATAAAAGACACCAAACCTAGGTCATGATTTTTGGTTTTTAGCTTTTAGCTTTGAAAATAAAAGGGTAGCATGGGTAAGTAGCTCTATGTTTATCAACAATCATTTGTATATTTTTATTTGAGGGTCGTATCAAAATGTTATCACCTAATTTTTAACTAGATTCCAATATACAGCAAATCCTCAAATAACATCTTTTGTTCAACATCATTATAACTTTGATGAGAAAAAAAGTCAGTTCCCAGCCAGAGCCCCTGTTTGTGTGGAGAGTGTACCTTCTCCCCATGTTTGTGTGGGTTTTCTCTGGGCATTCCGCTTTCCTCCCACATCCCAAAGCTGTGCACATTAGGTTCATTGGAGTGTCTGACTGCCCCGCTCTGAGTAAGTGCGGGTGCCTGTGAGTGGCCCTGGGCAGAAGGGCGTCCTGTCCGGGGTTGTTCCCCACATGGCACCCTGAGCTGTTGGAACAGGCTCCCACCACCAGCAACCCTGCACTGGAATGAAAAGGTGGGAAAATAATGGTTTTACTTGCTTTTTATTACTCTTTCTTACATGTATATATAGTTCACATTTATTTCATTGTTAAATATTAGAAGTGTTTGGAGTCTTTGATTACAAGGTTGGTGATATTTTTGTGAGCAGAAATGTCATAGAAACATAGCTCTTGTTTATATCAGTTAGCCTATGGTGAAATTTGTTTCATTATACATTGTTTCACTTGAAGTCCCACTTTCCAAGGATCCATTGACAATGAAAAATGAGGACTCACTGTAATTTGAGAAAATGAGTCCAAATCAGAAAATGAAACTGCTGAGCGACTCACATTAAATAGCTGACGGCCCCCTCAATTCACTACAGGAATACAGAAAGGAGACAAACTTGAGCGTGCGATTCCATAACAGGATAAAGCACAAAATGTGTTCCTTTACCTGATTATGGCAGATAAGTTGTTTGGAATTATTTCTGAAAACTAGCCACATAAATCTGACCATAATTTATTGAAACTGTTGGTTGATCTTTCTGTTATCTGGGCCCTTTCAAAAAGCTTTCAGGATATATAATTGATCTGTAATTTGGGAATGAAGTAATTTCAATAGATAAATTTTGATGTAAGTTATAAAATTCAGCCCACACCACTGTAGTCTCAGAAATTTTAACTTATTTGTCTATAGTTACACAAAACTTCTGTAAGTGGTTATTATTTTAATTTTGCCTTAATTAACCTACTTTTAGACATTAATAACAGCTTTATTCCCCAATAAAATACAATATATTTAAGCAATTGGACATTACAATTTGCCATGTAAGAAGATAAATATCTGGCTTCACCTTTTCCCTAGTAAGACAAAGGCAAAAACTAATATTAAGAGGTAAATTCTATGATAAGCAATAATCAATGTAATAGGATTAGAAACCAATGATGATTTCTACTAAAGAAATAAAGTATATTTTTGTGAATTCTGTTAGAGTTATTTTAAAGTTCCTGAATCCATATACTAAACTACCTGATTTTGCATCCCAGCTTTGACAGTGCTAACTACGTGTCCTTGAGCAAATTATTTAACATCCTTCTGTTCAGTATACTCATCTTTGAAATGAGGATAATAACACCTAAGTCACAAGATACTGTGATGACTGCTTTAGGTAATAAATGTGTAAGCAATTAAAACAATACTTGGAAGATAGTGAGTGCAAAATAAATATCAGATGACTATACTGCTGATGGTGATATTAAATTTCATCCCACTAAACATTACAGTTCTACATGGTAAGTATATTAGAAGAGTCTTAGAGAGTTGGATATCTTTTTTGAGTTTAACTGATATTAAAATGTTGAAAAAAAATGTTGACCATTGTGACTGAGTACTGTGTAGGCAGCCCTAACCATTCACTACATTGGTCACAATCCAGGCTGGAACATTGTTTGTTTCTTTGCTTGTTTGTTTGTTTGAGTCCTTCAAGAGCCGCCTCTTATTTAAACATTTAACTGACAGTTTAGCTTGGGTAGAATGAAAAAAGAAGTGCAAAGAACACATTATAGAAAAGTGAACTTTAAGATAAGGGGGGTTAGTTGAATTATTTAAGAAGTAAAATCCTCAATGTTTCAACTTTACCTAAGTAAAGTGAGGATGTGAATTATACTGACCCTACTTTGGATATTAAAATTTTTTCAAGTTATCTTTCTAAAAGCAGCCATAAATTGAAACCCAGTCTTTACTGGGAATGTTGGAAGATTGGTAGTTTACTTAAAATTTTACAGATTATGAAGTACTTGTGTTTAGGGATTGCATATTACTCATACACTAAGTATCAAGTACTCTAGGTAAATGGTTCTCCTGACATAGATAGTCTAAATGACGTGGGTTCCCAGAAAGGAGAAATCAACATGGACTGCTACAGCCAGAAAAGAAGAGAGGTGAAGCTTGATTTGTTCTCTAAAGGATGAGTAAAATGTACTAGTTGTACATGGTGACTGAATTGAAGGTTTTGAGACCAGAATGGGCAACACATCTGAATGAGTATGAAGAAGAGTGAGAAGGCCAGGGAGAGTTTGAAATGGTGTAGAGAGAGGTAAGGTGATGAGCAGTCACTGAGGTTCTGGATCTAATCTTACAGGCAAGTCAGAGGCTCTCCAACAAGGAAATAAGAAGAAGAAATAAACCACTTAAGAATATTCATTTGGTTAATTGGATAGGCAAGAAACTGAAGACAAAATGTCTAAGAATGTGAACTAATCAAAAGTGTGATATTTTTTAAGGCTTTGAATAGGGTGGAAAGTTTGCAGGAGGAAATAGATAAACAGTGATTAAATATATGCTATCATAAATTAGGAAGAAAGGAATCGTTGAGCTGTGAGCATGGTTGTTATTAACAGAAGTGGGGCGGTTTAAGAGAGAAGGAAATTTCATTGGTACAGATATGAAATTTTTATTGAATCTGTGCATATGGAAATATGGATACACTTTGGAGAAAGGATATTATCTTTCTCAGCATCTAGCTTAGTGCTATAAACATAAAGAAGTACTTATATAATATTTATTAAATGAACTAAAGATTTTTATTTGAATTGTGACACTCCATCTTTATGTATGTAACAATTTTGTATCACCTATAAAAAGGATTTCATTTTTTAAGAAATTGGGTGGCTTACAAAATGACACCGAGGAGTCATACATTTAATTTCATATTTTTTTATTAGATTGAGCTTCTTCATCCACACTCTGCATATAAAGCAATTTCCAGATATATCACAATTTATACCTACATGAAAGGTTCTAAGATTTCATTCTAATCATTTTACATCTGACCATGCAAGAGTAACTGGTAAGTGCTGGACTTAATCAACACCTATAACATTTTATTAAACAATTCACTAAACAATTTATGACATATCTTAATTGTCTAGACATAGCATTGTTGCAGTGACAGTTTTTTATTTCAGCTTATTTTCTTTATCAGGATATGGTTTTTAATAATTATGTCTCATTAAAAACTTCAGATGGAATGCAAATTGGGCTGTGAAAAGGTTGCAATGATGTCAGACAGGATATAGCATTTGAACTCCATTTAGTTTCCTGGAAAAGAAACTTCAGAAAGCATCCTATCATCTTTCCAACATGATGATGTTATGTATTACTAGTAGTCTAACATTCTTGCAGTACATGAGTCCTTTGATCTTCTTATAGGTACTTAGCTTTGTAGTGCCAAAGAATATACAAAAGAAAAAAGAAAAACAAACCCATAAGCTACAATCTAAAACCTGTTGCTGCATGTGAAGAAAACTGTTTAGACAGTTAGGATGTCATAAATTTTATTAGTTGAGTGGCATGAATTTCTCAATGGCCCAGATAGAGTGTCATGTGGAGGAAAACCTCACAAAAATTTTTTTGCTGATATTAAGAAGTTGATGAATTATGCTAATAATATACCCAATTCATCTGAAATTAAAGGTTAAAGTGAAAAGTCATTAAACCAATGCTTTGAAAATTCTCTGATTAGAACATTTAATCTGACCTTACGTAAGTGCCTAAGTGTATAGGAATCACAGTATGATTCAGATCCATGGACATTCCAGCCAAATGATCTATGGCCACTACTAACCCCCAGGGTACGGATGTCTTTCCAGATGGTGATTTTTAGTGAAGTATATTCCTGATTTTTTTAAGAGGACTATATTTTCATTTGTAGATTTAACAAAACATTTTCATTACTGCATACTTTCTCTCTGTGGTAATTCTTGGATCAGTTGTTTTTATTTGCTCATTATTTGAGACAAATGGCACTTTTGTTGGTCAAAATTTACCTTACATACGTTCCAAATGCTGTTTCTTTGAGGCATCTGATGACTTTCTGTTCACCTTATATGTCTTACTGAAGTGTCCAAGTTTCTGGCAATGATACCTTTCCAAGACTATGGCTACTGTACTAGGGAGGGACAGTACAAAGAGAAATTCAGGTGGATAATGTAG
This sequence comes from Carollia perspicillata, assembly GCA_004027735.1. Taxonomy (NCBI): domain Eukaryota; kingdom Metazoa; phylum Chordata; class Mammalia; order Chiroptera; family Phyllostomidae; genus Carollia; species Carollia perspicillata. The sequence goes on along the minus strand of PVKM010006151.1, from coordinate 14,391 downwards.
CCACAAAACATATTCTTGTCTCTTCTCATTATAGAACAGCAGCCCTACTTCAGGGTCAATATTTCAGTATAAACAGCCCCTACCAGAATGGGGTCTCCTTCAATTGCCAACGTTCTTGGTCAGCAGCTTGACCTGTCAATGAAGCATGAGGTCTGCATCTTTGAAATAATTTCAGAAAAAATTCCTTTTTCCTCTTCTGTAAAGTTATGATTGTTTTACACACAGAAACTGCAAAATCAAATGTGAACATCTTACAGTCTCCTCTATTTTTGAGAGCTTGTGTAAGATTGTTATTCCTCAAAATTAACACAAACTTGTTATTATTTCTTCCTTAATATTTGTATAAGATTGTTGTTATGTAATAAAATTCAAAGTAAAACTATCAGAGCCCGGAGGTTACTTCTAAGTAAGGTTATTGGTTTTGAATTCAACTTTTTTTCATTTAATTTAATTTCTTTGATAAACATAGAGCTATTCAGATTGCATATTTCATGTTGTGTTACTTTTGGTTGCTGAGTTTTACCCAATTCATCTAAGTTTTAAAATATATTGACAGAAATTCGATTATACTATTTTGATTATCCTTTTAATATTCTGCAGTGATATACCTTTGTTTATTACTGATACTTCTAATTTGTGCTTTTTCTCTGTTTTAGTAAAAGTTCAGTCACAAAGCAAAACTACCAGGAGTATTATAGAACAAGTGATTTATTTTCTAGCACAGTTTCAGGAGATTGGATAAATGAAAGTACTGAAAGTTCTGTTAGTGTGTCAGAGAAAACTCCAGTTGTCTATGCTCCTAAAGAATTGCCTTTAACTGGAACATAATCAACAAAAGAAAAAAGCAAACAAAACATAACTAGAGTCATTGAAATTAAGAACTATCTAACAATAGCCAGAAGGGATGGGGGAGGGGGAGGGAGGAGAAGGGTTTTCAGGAGCTACTATAAAGGACACATGGTAAAACCCAAGGGGGAGGGTGGAAGGGAGGGAGGGAGGTGGGTTTGGAAGGTATGGGGGGGAGGGGTGGGGCGAAAATACAGACAACTGTAATTGAACAACAATCAAATAATTTAAATTTTAGAAAAAAGAACTTCAATCATTAGAAAATTTGGAGCTGGCAAGGGAATTTAGTGAGTCAAGAACTTTCAGCTGCCAGATCTGATGAACTTCAGAAAGTAATTTCTTTTCTGCTTTCCAATTTTTTTGTAAAATTCTCATTTGGCCAACTCTCTCTCAAAGGCCTACATGGAAATAAATTATGGGAAATTATGTTAGAAACCTCATTGTGTCACTCTAATGAAAGCATGAACATAAAACACTTATTGAGTGTTCTTGACACCTGGTAAGTTCTTCAATAATTGTAAGCTGTCGTTGCGATCTCCTGTTGAACCTACCTTTCACATAAGGACACGTCTGTAGGAGAGGAAGAAGTGAATCTTGCTCAAGGTAAAGGGAACTAGGGAGAAAAGGGACTCACAAGGTGACAGATGCTATAAAGTCCTTGAATATCTAAGGATGTCGTATGCCAAGTGTTATAAGAGGACCTAGTACTACCTCATACCACCACCTGAATCTTTTCCCCAACCCAGCAATTTCATTCAGGGCTGCATAATACTTAACTGCCATGTAAAACAGGAATAGAAGAAAGCAGGGTATAGTAGAAATTCTGAAAAGAGGGGAAAGTGAGTATAATCAAGAATGCTTCGACAGTAGGCATGAAAACATTACAAAACAAAAACATTTCAAAACTTATGCTGATAAACAAAAATAATGATAAATTAAGACTTGCTATTAAAGTCCATGGACATGAGTCAGAATAGAGTCATGCTAAATGCATATACAAAGGAAAAATGAGAGTATATGACCTGCTTTAGGCTGTTAATGAATGCTTACTTTTTCAAAGGAACTAATGTAAAAGATCATAATAAATACAGTAGCTACACAGATTATTGAACAATATCTCATGTCACTGTGGCTATTCTACCCATCAATGAAGAAAGCTCCCTACAGGCATAGGGATAGTGAAAGTACTGTCAAAGTTTCTCCACACCAGCAAGCAAACCGTGATAGAGATACTGGTCCATCAACTGTTTTTTTTTGGTTTTTTTAGTTAGTGAGTCAGGTTTACATCATTTGCAATCTTCCCTCAGGTCAAGATGGCTGTTGGCTAATGATTTTCAACATAACTTTTAACTGTTTTCATTTCCTTTGGGTATACAACTAGAAGTGGAATCGCTAAATCATATAGCCATTCTATTTTTAATTGTTTGAGAATCTCCATGCTGTTTTTCATAGGAGCTGAACCAATTTGCATCCCCCAAATTCAGCAGCACTTTAAAAAGATCATACATCATGATTAAGTGGGATTTATCCCTGGAATTCGAGGGTGGTTTAACATATACAAATCAGTGTATGTTATTCTGATTTGTTTATCTACCCTGCATCAATACTATTTTAATTAATATATTTTTATTATATGTCTTGATGTTCAATAGGGCATAATGCTTAAAACTTCCCTTATCAAATTTAAGTTCATCTTATATTTCGCAAAAAGTAATAATTTAATAAAATTAGAGGTAAATTTAGTAAAAGTTTATATTGTTACATTATTGAGTCTTCCTACTTAGAAGCATTCTATGTCTCTCAATTTATTTAAGTCTTCTTTTATGCATTCCATAAATCTTCAGATAATATATTTACATATAAAAGGTTTGCTTCAGTTGTCTTTGGCTAGGTTTATTTCTCATATGTGATATATATGATTTAAGAGACTATATGATCTAATTACTACTTTATAGAAATGTCCTTTTCTGCATTGACCTGGTGTATAAGAACATTATTGAATATTTCCCTAAAATGAAATAATTTGGCTTAGATTCTCCTCTGAGGTTACTTTTATTTGTTTTTAATAATCTTATTATGTATTCATTAAGTTTTATAGCTCTTATTTCTGCAGTTTTCAGAGAGAATATTAACTTTATAAGGAAGTATTTGTATTGTTCACCTACTTCATGTGGATATTTTTATGGTTTGTATTATTCATCATCCTTTTGTTTGGAATGTCTCATCTTTTCTCCTTTTGGTTCCTTTCTGCTTAGTAATCATTAAAATGTTATCTATTTTATTATTATTATTATTATTATTATTATTATTATTCATGCTGTTAAAATTTTTCCCACTTTTTCTCCCTTTCTCTACGTCCCCCCAGCCCTACCATCTCCCCTCCCAAGTCAATCCCCATATTGTCTGTGTCCATAGGTTGTGCATAAATATTTTTTGGTTAACCTCTTCACCACCTTTCATCCTCTCCACCTGCTTCCTTTCCAGCAGTTTCAGTCTGTTCTATATATCTAAGCTTCTGTTACTATTTTGTTCATTAGTTTATTGTGTTCATGTATAAGTGAGATCATGTGGTATTTTTCTTTCACTGACTGGCTTAATTCACTTAGCCTAATTTTCTCCAGGTCCATCCATGCTATTGCAAAGTGTAAGAGTTTCTTCTTTTTTACTGTTGCATCATATTCCATTGAGTAAATGTACCACAGCTTTTCTATCCACTCATCTATTGATGGGCACTTAGGCTGTTTCCAAATCTTGACTATTGTAAATAGTGCTGCTGTAAACATAGGGGTGCATATATCTTTTCGTATTGGTGTTTCAGGATCCTTAGAGTGTATTCCCAGAAGTGGAACCACTGTCATCCATTCTTAATAGACAAATTATCTGTTGAAGGATAGTATAGTGTAGGTGCTAAAGAATTGAGGTAAGCCAACATGCTCGAATGGTGTTATAGACAATATTGTCCTGTGGGTAATCTATACTCTCAGAAAATAGGTATTCTTCCTGGCTAGAAGTGAAATTTTATATGTTAAGAGTTTTTTATAAGACAATTTTGCATTTCTCCCAAAAATCATCAGCCAAAGAACCATTGCACTTGTCATACTTTACTTTTCCACATTGAAAATCTACTTTTTGCAAAGATGGCAGGCTTATCTATACATGTTTACAGTTTCTGCCATTCTTTGGAGTCAAGTATGAGTCAACCATACTTTTTCAGGCTCCCTACCCTCCCAGATCTTGACTTGCCAAACCAAAGATGATTGGTTCGGACACTGAGAGGGGCTATTTTCAGGGGACTCTGTACCTTACCCAGGACCTACATGGCTTAAATTTTCTTTGCTTTTCTCCAATTTCCTGCTATTCCCAACTCTTCGGCATAATTTTGATAGTGTCTTACTGCCATTTAAGTTATAGTTTTATTTTCTAACTTTTGTTCTAGTTGTTTTTATTAGTTATTTATTGAGATTACTGAGGTGGTAATTTTATTAGTATGTAAGTTTTAAATAATGTTGAAAATGTTTCTTTTCAAAAATTATGAGGGAATTATGGAGTTGATACTGTATATATGCAATAGGTTGCTATTTTGAGAGCATATATTTTCTCATGATGTTAATTAAATACTAAAATTGGCTTCATTTTTCATAAGTAATGCAACCTTATTTTTATGGTGAAATACATTTTAAGGTTAAATATAAATACATGGTCATTTTTCCTATGTACATGTGTGTAATATTCTTGACCCATTATCATACATATAACTTACCTTTTAAAACATTTGAAATATATGCACATTAAGAAGTTTGGAGATAAGGTGCTAATCCCATAAAGAGAAAACAACCTCTGATCATGTGGTTGAAATCATTTTCAGGAATTCCTGTTTCTCCGACAAGACATACTTACCCGTATTAAAATGACATCTGCACTCGCATGTGTATTGCCACATTATTCACAATAGCCAAGATATGGAAATGACTTAAATGCCCATCATTGGATGACGGATAAAGAAAGTAAGTAAATATATATTTATAATTATTTATTATTATTATTTATAAATAAATAAATATATATGGTCTGTCCAAAAGGTATCCAGCCAGGTAATGTGAAAAATAGAAGCGTGTATTGAAGAAGATATAAGATACAAGAAAAATTGTATATAGGACAATGATGCCTCAGTCCCCTTCAAAGTAGGCACCTTGGGACCTCACACAGTTCTCCCAAGGGCCATCAGCTGCCCCATTGTATTTGGGTGAATCTCATCAACAGCCCGAAATCTCTTCTCTTTCAAAGGCAATTTTAGTTTTGGAAAAAGCCAGAAGTTGCGGGATGCCAGATCTGTGCTGTAGGGATACTGAATCACCTGGGTGATTTGATGTTTTACCAAAAAAACTCTGCACCAGACCTGATGCGTGTGTGGGCACATTATTGTGATGAAGCTTCCAATCACCAGTTGCCCATAGCTACAGCTTTCTGAGTCATCTGAATAGTTTTGTGGAAGAATGTTCAAGCTTAATGCAAAATTTGATGCAGATTTGTTGCTCTATTTTCTCTGTCATTTTGAATACAACACAGTACACATGCTCACTTAATAGCATCTACCACCCCCACTGACTAGTACAGTGAAGTCGTCATTATTCATGCATATGCATTACCGTCCACTCTCCTTGGCTGCCAGGTTACACTGATGCTGCACAAACCACTCTCATTATATTAACAATGGCTGGACTTCATATATATACACAGGCACAAAAATGAATGTTATTCAGCCATGAGAAAGAAGGAAACCTTGCCGCTTGAGATAACATGACTTGACCTTCAGGGCATTATGTTAAATGAAATAAGTGAGACAGAGAAAGACAAATAACATATGCTCTTACTTATATGTGTAATCTAAAAAAGCAAAACTTACAGAAACAAAGAATAGAATGGTGGTTATTAGGAGCTAGAGGTGGGGAAAGTGAGGAGATGTTGATCTAAGTATAGAAACTGGCAATTAGAAGATAAATAGTTCTGGAAATCTAATACACAGCATTGTAATAATGTAATATACACTTCACAGTTTCTCAAAGACTGCTTCTTAAAAATTCTAATAAAAAAAGAAATGATAATTATGTGAGGTAATGGAGGTGTTAGCTTGCACTACAGTGGTAACCATATTGTAATAAATACATCAAATCAACACACTGTATACCTTAAACTTACACAATGCTATATGTTAATTATATATCAGTTTAAAAAATAAGACTCAAAAATCCCTAAATCATAAAAAGATCAATAAGTCACTCTACAATAATATTTAAAATTTCTACATGACAAATACCATAAATAAAATGAAAAGCAAGTCATTAACTATAACAATAGATCATTTTTAAAAATATATAATCTTTATTACATTTTTTCCATTACCATTCAATCCCCTTATAACTCCTCCCCCCAGCAATCACCACACTGTTGTTCTTGTCCATGAGTCCTTTTTTCCTTTTTTGCTTAATCCCTCCACCCCCTAACCTACCCTCCCCACTAGCTGTCTTCTGTGCTCCATCTACGAGTCTGTTTCTGTCTTGCTTGTTTGTCCAGTTTGTTCATTAGATTCCACATATGAGTGAAATCATATGGTATTTATCTTCCTCCAACTGGATTACTTCACTTAGTATAATGTTTTCCAGCTCCATCCATACTGTTGTAAAAGGTAAAATTTTCTTCTTTTTTATGGCCAAGTAGAATTCCATTGTGTAAATATCCCATAGTTGTATTATTGATGGACAGTGTGCTGCTTAGTTATCCTGGCAGTTGTAAATAATGCTGCAATATAACAATAGATATTTAAAAATATATAACTGTCAAAGAATTAATATTAAATTACATTTTTTAAAAAATAAAATAATGAAAAGCAAACAACCTAAACAAAATGATCAACATATGTAAAAATATAACTCACAATAGATAAAAACTAATGGCCAATTAAAAAAAATTTCCATATGATTTCACTCATACATGGAATCTATCCAACAAACTCAATTAACAAGCAAAATAGAGACAGCCTAGAGAGCAGGCTGACAGCTGTGCAGCAGGGGTTGGGGGTAGGGTTATCTAGCAAAAAAGACATAGGACTCATGGACATGGACAACAGTGTGGTGATTGTGGTGGGGGAGGGGGATTAAGGGAGCAAATTGTAATGGGGAAAAATGCAATAAAAATAAATTTTAAAAAACACCCCCCCCAAAAAACACTTTATATTCAAACTCAGTCATACAAATCATGACCACATTGAAATTTTATCCACATCAATCGGAATTGATGAAAATAAATACACCTAGTAACAGGTATCAGTAAAGAAGAGAATATCATAGCTTGATGATGGAAGTATGAGTTGGTATTAGCCCTTTGGAGAGTCATTTGGTTATACTTCTCAGAGATGATGTGTGCATACCCTATGATACAGAAACACCTCTTCTGTGAGTCAACTCAGAGAAACTCTCACACAAAAATATATTTACTAGGACACTCATAGCAACACAGTTTCTAAGAGCCAAAAACTTGATAAATCTAATTGTCCTTCTAAGGGTAGGGAACCAATAACTATTTTTTAAAATGAAAAACTATGCAGTAGTTGGCCCTGGCTGGTATAGCTCAGTAGATTGAGTGTGGGCTGTGAACCAAAGTGTTGCAGGTTCGATTCTCAGTCAGGGCACATGCCTGGGTTGTGGGCCAGGTCTCCAGTGGGGGCCATGTGAGAGCAAACCACACACTGATGTTTTTCCCTCCCTTCCCCTCTCTCTAAAAATAAATAAATAAAATCATTTTAAAAAGTTAAAAAAAAACATGCAGTAGTTAAAATACAACAAATTGTTCTACATGTACCATCATAAGTAACACTCCTAAAGTAATTTCATTTTAGAAAGTCAACTCGCTGAAAGAATCAATATGATACTATTTTTTAAATTCTTGATTCAAAAAACAGTCTATCAGACTTCTGGCCAAGATAGAGGAATAGATGGAAACACTGTGCCTCCTCGCAAAACCAAAATTAAAGACAACAAAGATTTATAAACAATAACACAACCAACACAGAAAATTGAACTATGCAAGTCCAACAACCATAGAACCAGACCAGTAAGAGGGGCGGAGTCGACAGTCAGTGGAGAGGAAACACAGCAGGAAAAGGCAGTCACTGGCAGACCAGGAGCACAGGCAGTGCCAGTGCTGGCTCGCAGGCCCCAGACTCGGAGAGGAAATGGGCAGGGTGGTTGGCCTTTGGCACGGTCACAGATTCGCGCACAGATAAACTAGGCAAGAGCGGTCAGTGAGACACACTGCACAGCCCAGGGCCCCAGCAATGGGAAATAAAGCCTAAAAACACCAGTTGAAAAGGTGCAGGAGAGACTCCCAGCCTCACACAAGAGGTCGTTGGGGAGACCCAAAGGGTCCTGGAGTGTGTATAGGCCCATCCACCTGGGAAGCAGCACCAGGGGAGACCAGTTTGCTTGTGAAAGGCAGCAGAGGGGACACAAATCTGAGAGAGAGCATGGAATAGGCACCATTGTTCCCTCTCTGACCCTACCCCCCGAGACAGCATCACAACCCCGTGACTAGGTTGCTCCACCCTTATAAACACCTAAGGCTCCACCACCCATGTGTAACAGGTGCCACCTGACCAAATATGATTCAAACAGAACAGCTCAAAGCCCCAGAGCCAATACTTTTAAGTGACCAAGAGATAGCCAACCTATCAGATGCACAGTTCAAAACACTGGTGATCAGGATGCTCACAGAATTGGTTGATTTTTATCGCAAATTAGATGAACGAATGAAGGCAATGATAAGTGAAATGAAGAAAAATGCACAGGGAACCAATAGTGATGGAAAGAAAACTGGGACTTAAATCAATGGAGTGGACCAGAAGGAAGAAAGAAACAACCAAACAGAAAAGAATGAAGAAACAAGAATTCAAAAAAATGAGGAGAGGCTGAGGAACATCCAGGACATCTTTAAAGTTGTGACATCCAAATTATAGGGGTACCAGAAGGGGAAGAGGAAGATTGACAAGTGGAAAACTTATTTGAACAAATAGTAAAGGAGAACTTCCCCAATCTGGCAAAGGAAATAGACTTCCAGGAGGTCCAGGAAGCTCAGAGAGTCCCAAAGAAGTTGGACCCAAGGAGGAACACACCAAGGCACATCATAATTACATTAGCCAAGATTAAAATAAAGGAGAGAATTCTAGAAGCAGCAAGAGATAAGGGGACAGTTACCTACAAAGGAGTTCCCATTAGACTGTCAGCTGATTTCTCAAAAGAGACCTTACAGTCCAGAAGGGGCTGGAAAGAAGTATTCCAAGTCATGAAAGGCAAGGACCTACATCCAAGATTGCTCTATCCAGCAAAGCTATCATTTAGAATGGAAGGGCAGATAAAGTGCTTCTCAGATAATATCAAGTTCAAGGAGTTCATCATCATCAAGCCCTTATTATATGAAATGTTAAAGGGACTTATTTAAGAAAAAGAAGATAAAAAATATGAACAGTGAAAGGACAGCAAACTCAGTTATTAACAATCTATACCTAAAACAAAAGCAGACTAAGTGGACACCTAAAACAGGAGCGAAGCCACAGAAATAAAGATCACCTGGAAGGTTAGCAACAGGGGAGTGGGAGGAGGAGGCAGGGGAGAAGGTACAGAGAATAAGTAGCATGGACAGTGGGGAGAAAATAGACAGGGAGATGGAAGAGTAGTGTGGGAAATGTAGAAGCTAAAGAACTTATGACACATGGACATGAACTAAAGTGGGGGGAGTGTGGGTGGGAGGCAGTGTGCAGGGTGGAGGGGAATGAAGGGAGGGAATGGGACAATTGTAATGGCATAATCAATAAAATATATTTTAAAAAATTAAAAAAATAATATTTTAAAGAAAAAAACAGTATCTTGCTTATGAAGACAAATACTAATAGTCATAGTTCAAAAACATACAAGGACACAAAATGCAATAATATCAGGATAGAAACTAAGTTGTAATGCATGGAGAAGAAAAGGCTGTATTGTTAACATTTAACTTATCAAAAATAAATATAAAGAGACTATGTCAAATACTAACCACTCATTTACGTGTCAGAGATATATTCACTAATATATTAGTTTCTGTGTTTATGAATTTTGCTGTATGTTCATAATTTATTTATTCATTTATGTTCCCAGTTTAAAATAAGCATTAGAAAGATTGTGCAACAAAACTGTCAAAAATCTTGACCAAACAGATCTTTTGGGGATCAAAGAACTTAAAGAATATGTATTGTTTTCTTTGATCTCTGAAAAGAGAGATGTGTAGGCTTAGGAAAGAAATGCTAGGTTAATGGAAGGGGGTTAAATATGACTTCATGCATCTCAAAAAGCAAATGCAATAAGAAAGCAAATAAATGTGAATTTTTTTAATCATGAAAATATAAAAGGTATATTTATTGGGAAGTCAGATAGAAGGATCAATTAATACATATGAAGTAACATTGCCCAACAGAAATATAAAGTGCTTTTAAATTTTCTAGTAGCCATATTAAAAAGCAAAAAGAAACTGTTTTGATAATTTTAGTGATATATTTTTTTAGCCCAATATATTCAAAATATTATCATTTTACCATATAATCAATATAAAAATTTTGAATGAATGATTTCACTTTTTTCTCTAAGTCTTTGTAATCTAATGTACATTTTGCTCCTAGAGCATATTGCTAGCACCTCACTAGATACATTTCAAGCATAGCATGAGAATTATGAGAACAACCAATAGGTGATCTAAAAAATGGAAACAACAAATGTCATGTTTTTCCTTAGCTATTGAGCTTTTGTATTAAATTCATGTGCTCGCTAAATAGTTATTCAAAACAAAATGTGTGCGAGAAGTTTTCATTTATTTAAATTATGCTTTTGTTTTCTGTAAATGTTCTTTGACTTTTCTGGGATATTATTTAATTTGGGGGTCATGGCGTCAAACATTCAAGAACTAATGGAACCCAATACATCATAAACTACATTTACTATACTTAAAGTGGGTACATTTTATTATGTGTTAATAATGTGTTTCTTGGAAAAAAAGTGCTTTGTTTAAATATTAAAAAAATACCTTCAAGGTGTTAATACATCTCTTTAACTTCTTTTGCATTTGCAATCCCTTAGACCTAGAATGTGTTTCTTTCACTTCCTTCTGGCTTTCACTCAAGTATAATCTTTACATAAAGCAAGCCTTCCTTGGCTACCTAATCCAAAATGCCAATTCTACCAACAAGTCCTGTCCTCTGAGTCTTCTTCATTTCTTCATTGCCTACTACTTTTATCTATCACACTATACATTTTATGATGTATCTTTTATATTGACTGTTATCCCTGATGAATGTACAGGCAAAGGTGTTATTTTCTGGCCTGTTGGATTTACCGTTGTATCTCTAGAGGCTAGAATGTGTCCTGTGTCTGACACAGAATGCGTACTTGTCAAACTTGTGAATGAATTTGTATATTTATTCTGTCACTCTATTGTAGGAATTCACTTATTCATTTAACAAACCTTAAGTATCTCCCTGTTAAGTCTGGCACTAGGTTTTGAAGAGTGGCAGCTTGAATGCAAATACAAGAATACTTTAAACCAGGAGTTGCCAATCTGTAGCTAGCTCACTGGCCAAATCCAGCCTGAAACCTGATTTTGTAAATAAAGTTATGTTGGCTCATAGTCACACTCAGTCATTTATTTGTTACCCATGACTGCTTCTACACTACAATAATAAAGCTGAGTAGTTGTGGTGGGGACCAATGGCCCTGAAGGCCAAAAATATTCGACATTTGCTCCTTTATAGAAAACACATGATCAGGGCCTAATGATTCCTGCCCTGGAGCAGATCATACATCTCAACTTCTAAAGCCTTTCTCCTTGCAGATCAAAATTTTGAAGGCCCTGATTACTCTGACAGCATTATTAGCAAATAAATATTACCTTGGGTTTACTATGAAACCAAGTTTTGAATACATCAAACTAGAAGTCACACACTTTCTTGATGACTATACTCTAAATAGGGGCATAGTCAAACACTTATTTAAAACTGCCAAGAACTCAGCTGAAAGTACATGCTAACAGTAAACTTTAATGATTCATAAAGTAATTATTCACGAAAATCATTTAGTAAGTCATGATTCTATTTCTATAACATGACAAATACCGATATCACTCTGAGAGATAGTTTCATGGAATCAAAAGGAGTGTAACTAATAAACAGTAGCAGAACAAAAATTTTTTAAATGTACCTTTTCTCCCAATTGCTGACTACATTTGTTTTTTACATTTTTCTCTACTGAAACAAATTTTGGGTGACTTCTTTATCGGAAGTAAGTACATGTCATTGGTTGATCTGATCCTGGCTCTCGCTAGAGCCTCCCACTCTTGGAAAGCAAAGTTTCAAAACATTGTTTTTCAGATTCCAGTAGAAGTATAACTGTTGCTAATTTTAAACTTGTGATATAAAGAGAAATACCCTGACTGTCACACTTAATCATACAAATTTTCTGCTGTTAAGAATATTTCCGTACAGGAATTTGAAGAATAAATTGCATTTGTAGTGTGATAAAGAAATCATCACTTCCAGTGTTTCCTTCTATCATGTAACAGTTCCTATTTTGCTATTATTACTCTCTGTTTTGTTTGCGTTGTGTGTGTATGTGCGTTTCCTTATGGAAAACTTAAGAATGAATCACTTATTGTGCAACATACCTGCATGAATGCGCATAAGTTTACGTTGGCCAGTTGTCCCTATTAAGTGAGAAAAATTATCCCGACATTCATGGCAGTGGTGAATCAGCCAGTTAACTGGAGATCTGACTAAATAATGATCTGAAACTTGCCCTGGGCATACACACAATCTTTTCACTCTACAAAAATCCTTGTAAAAGGAACTTTTTTTCATTTTCAAAGAAAAGTTTTATTTTAAAAAAGTGATAGAAGAAACGCATTTATATCCGCAGATGGTACAAATCATTCAGATTTTCTTTTTATAAACAAGGGTAAATAATAAGTCAACCACCAAAGTTAGGAAAATTTTGGTGGGGTATTTTTTCTGTTAATGAACACGACTTGTTTCAAATTTTTTCAAACACTAGGTTTATTGAGAGGGTTTCAGAGAGAGCTGAAGAGAGGCTTTAAAAATTTACAACTCTTACTTGTCCTGAGCTAAAACTGTTTAATATTGTTCTTCAGGAAAAAAGTGAAATAATAGTAGAAATAATGATACTACCAATAAAACTTTTAATGAAATACAGTAAAAGGTAGAAGGGGCAAGTCAGCATTCTAATCCTCCTTATAAATTATTTTTTGTGTTCTTTACTGACAGAAGATAAACACTTCTGCTAAATGCTGTCTTATATGTACAGCATTTATCTTACAGTTTTAATTATGAGATTGTAATTACCAATGAAAAAATAATTTGTCAACCCAATGAAAAACCGAGCACACCTTATATAAAATCTATCTTGCAAAACCCAAAGCCACCTGAGTTTTCACTGTCAGAAATTCATTCTTTGCCATCTGATTTATCTTATCAATGTAATTAATAATGTTTCCCTCTGTTTCTTCTCCAGAATCGTATTTCAGTTCATTGAAATTATCTACCCATTTAAGCTATAACCCTCTGTGTCTGTTTAAAACTCATTTCATCTTTACCATATACTGCATTTCAAAACTCTGTTATTTTCTGTTCTCTCTCAATGGTCATTACCCAGTTCCAAGCCCCTTAACAGTAATCAGGTAGGTGGCCACCATCATCTCAGAACTGTTCACACTCTTGCCAGACTGCTTCTGTCCAACACCTCATGCTGCTTCCAAACTGCACCTACCCTGGACCTGAGCAGCACATCTTAACCTAAATGAAAAAGAAAAACAAAACAAAACAAACAAACAAACAAAAAAACATATTGTTTCTGATGTTATATTCAGAATAACTATACAAAATTCTTCCTGGAGTAGCTGATGTTGGAATAAAGATGGAGAGATCATTGGATTTACATGGTTTATCTAGTATTTCTTAGTTGTTTAATCTTAGGGAAATCAATTTAACTCTCTGGACCCTAATTTCTTTTTTAAAGTATTTTTTATTGATTATGCTATTATAGTTTTCCCAATTTCCCCCCCTTTATATACCCTCCACACTTCCCCCCAGCCCACCAACACCCTGCCCCCTTTAGTTCATGTCCATGGGTTGTGCATATAAGTTCTTTGAGTCCTCTGTTTCCTATACCATCTATTTTATGCCTACTAATTATGCTTCTTCTTCCCTGTAGCTTTTCCCCCATCTCCTCCTTTCCCCTCCCCACTGAAATCCCTCCATGTGATATCCATTTCTCGGATTCTGCTCCTGTTTTGGATGTTTGCTTAGGTTTTGTTTTCATTGTTTTTCTTTCCTTTTAGGTTCATTTGTGGATAGTTGTGACTTTGTTGTCATATTACTGTTCATAGTTTTGATCTTCTTTTTCTAAAATTAGGAATATTGTACAGGCATCTTGCCATAACTCCTTCTCCTTTGATTTT